>BQNB010003377.1:0-114316 GCA_026074375.1 Tanacetum coccineum
AGCTTAAGCGGATTGAACTGTGAATTACTCAGAGGGTAAGCACGAATGTTATGAAATAGATCTATTCGGGTGTGACAGCCCCGTTCGGATGATTAGCTATCACTGAAGACGAACGTTATAGCATGTCGGAGCACAACATTTATACGAACATGAACATTTATGGTGCCTTGAATAAAGTGGCATATATATGAGTCTACGTAGCAGCTTCATGAACTTAGAGTAATCGTAATCATTGTTTTATACACACAGGAATATTTATGTTGCCTTGAATAAAGTGGCAATACATACTTTGAACATGGGGGTCCAACTATACTTAACTTTTTGTGACTATACGGGGATTGAAATGGTCATGCATAGTTTACAACTATTTGGTTTATAACATTCATACATATGTTTTTGTGACTATTTGGGGATTGAAATGGTCATGCATACTCTACAACTCTTTGGTTTATAACATTCATACATTTGTTTTTATGACTATTTAGGGATTGAAATGGTCATGCATACTTTACAACTCTTTGATTTCCAACATTTATACATACATTTTTGAGGAACATACAAAGGATTGGAACGGTCATACATACTTTACGAACTTTGGTTCAACATTTATACTTAAACAAACCTATGAACTCACCAACATTATGTTGACAAATTTTAAGCATGTTTTTCTTAGGAGAATTAGATGCTTGGCTTATGTGATGTGCATTGGAGTCTAAATAATTCAAGATTTCCTTTCAAACGACACCGTTAGAGGCCGTTCTCTCATGACTTGAGTAATGGTATTATGAAGTAACGCTCCTGGAAATATATTCCGCTGCGACCCATTTTTGGGGGTGTTACAGATTGGTATCAGAGCAAGGTTATAGAGAACTAGGATACATTTTACCTAGACTATAACCGTTTTATGAACATCGCATCATACAAAAGGGTTTTAACGGGACATACACACATTGTTTGTTGAATTAGTTGGTCACACTAGATGCTTACATGATTAATATACGTGTTTATACTGCATTACGTATATTACTACACATGATTTAGATATATAAATATATACTTATCTTATCCTATGTATATTTTACACTTTTTTATATAGGAGTTAGCTATATAAATACTATAATATTTCTCAAGACATTACGAATCAAATGATAGTCCAAAAACACTTACACAACTTTAACATATTATCTCGCAACATTTTACCTTTGAAGCATGAATTTTAGAACTAGACTAATCTTATTACTCTTTTGATTTTGAAGATAATGGCACCAAAGAAAAGAACCACAAGGGCATCACCAGCCACAACAACCACCACCACCACACCTGTCACAAATGCCCAGCTTAAGGCACTAATCGACCAAAGCGTTGCTGATGCGTTGGCAGCACGCGACGCTAACAGAAGCCGGAATAGTGATGACAGTTATAATTCGGGAACGGGCAGTAGAAGGACAGAACGAACTACTCGTGAGTGTACTTACAATGCTTTTCTTAAATGTCAACTATTAAACTTCAAAGGCACGGAAGGAGTTGCCGGTCTATCTCAATGGTTTGAAAGAATGGAGTCTGTTTTCCATATCAGTAATTGTGTAGTTGAAAATCAAGTCAAGTTTGCTATTTGCACTCTCTATTCAGTTGCGTTAACATGGTGGAACATTCATGTCAAGACAGTTGGTCATGATGCCGCTTACGGTATGCCTTAGAAAACACTTATGAAAATGATGACCGACAAATACTGTCATCGAAATGAGATCAAGAAATTGGAAATGAAGATTTGAGATCTGAAGGTGAAGGGTACTGACTTGACGAGTTATACCCAACGCTTTTAGGAATTGGCTTTGTTGTGCGGGAGGATTTTTCCCGAAGAGTCTGATAAGATTGAGAAGTATGTCGGTGGTTTGTCCGACATGATTCACGGGAGTGTAATGGCATCTAAGCCTAAGACAATGCAAGATGAAATTGAAATTGCAACTGAACTGATGGATAAAAAGATCAGCACTCTTGTTGAACGTCAAGCTGAGAATAAGAGGAAACTTGATAAAAACAACCAAGCTCAACAACAACCTCCCAAAAAGCAAGGTGTGGCTATAGCTTATACCGATGGGTCTAGTGAAAGGAAGGAGTATGCTGGAACTCTACCGTTGTGCAACAATTGCAAGTTTCATCACAATGGCCAGTGCACTGTAAGGTGCGCAAACTACAAGAGTGTTGGAACTCTACCGTTGTGCAACAAGTGCAAGTTTCATCACAATGGCTAGTGCACTGTAAAGTGGGCAAACTGCAAGAGAGTTGGTCATTTGACCCGAGACTGTAGGAGTCTTGCTGCTACTAATAATCAGAGAAACCCCACTTGCTATGAATGTAGGAATCAAGGTTATTACAGGAGTGATTGCCCAAAGTTAAAGAGCCAAAACCATGGAAACCAAGCTGAAGGTACTAGAGCACGTGGAATGGTGCATGCCTTAGGAGGAGGAGAAATCAATCAAGACCTTAACAACATGGAGGATGATATCAATGCTTAGACTCTATTTCCTTTAATAATTCTCGTTGTATTTTCTCTTAAATTCCCGTTGTGTTGTACGAATGATTTCAAATTATCTATCAAATCTATGTATTTTGAAATTTCCGCCAATCTACTCCAATTATCTAATCATTCATGTAAGCCATTATGAAATCATAACGCTATTTTATTTTGACAAAAATTAGCATAGCATCGTTAGTCCTCAATCATACATGGCCTGATCAACTATGTATAATTCTGGAAGGACCATGCTCATGCTGAGAGTAGTCACCTTAAAATTTCTTGTCAAGAATTAATTTTCTATTTAAATTAAGTTTTGTGTGCGTATTCATAAGATGTATTCATCATGAGGAACCAAACTAATAATCATAATAACTAAGTAAAACTCTTACACCACCTTACTATATAAAGTCAAAAAAGGTTATAACTGACGCGTTAAGCCGAAGGAAACGAATAAGCCACTAGAAGCCGAACCTTGGTCTCAACAATAAATATTAAACCAACGTCACTAATCTTGAACGCTCAAGATAAAGCAATTTAGAAGGGGAATGCAAACGAGTTACTAAGCATGGTAACGAAATATTCGAAAGACATAAATAAAAATAACAAATAAATTTGTTGCCATAACACCCGTTTATTATCTTAGAAATAAGATTACACAAGGATATAAAGGAAATACAAGTTTTATTACAACCCTCCCCTAGCAATACTATCTATTCTTTCCAAAAGAGATCCACACCGATAGCAAGAACGATGAGGGGCACGAGAATCGCTAGAATAAAGGCCAGATACTGAAATTCTTCTTCGTATGGAACATAGGCAAGATAAATGCCGAGTCCTACCGTGCTCGCCATCACCAAGAGTGTAATGATATGCAACATTTTTGAGGATTTGATAAGAGAAAATTTAAGTGAAAGATTTAGTGTTGTGTGGAGAAATGGAGGATAAAAATTTGATAACTAAAGGGAAGGAGTGACCGTTGGTCACTGTTCAGCACTTTCGAATATTTTGCCTTTGGTTATAGTAAATATCGTATGTCATGAATTATACCGCTCCGGTTCTTTCATATGTAATTAGAATATTTGAAAATTTGACTATACATACTTGTTATTGTCCATTGTTGGTTTATTTTATTTGGAGGCCCAACGACCGAAATGTTATATACTTAAAATTGAGTCTATTTCTAGTTTTTGAGTTCGTAGGTCTCTAAATTCCTGTTGTATTGTACGAATGATTTCAAATTATCTATCAAATCTATGTATTTTGAAATTCCCGCCAATCTACTCCAATTCTCTAACCATTCATGTAAGCCATTCTGAAATCATAAAGCTATTTTGACAAGATTAGCATAGCATCGTTAGTCCTCAAATATATAAAGCCAATCACCCTAAGGTATAATTCAGGAAAGACCAATGCCTATGATGATACACAGATACACATATTAAATACATTCGCGCTAACTAGATCGCACCATGATCTTATCTCACAGCCACTCTTCATCAGCACAACAGAATTATTAGACGAGTGTCTCACCTAATCATAAAAGTCGCTCAAGTTGATACATCTTAGCGGCACAACACTCAGAACAAGACAAGAGTTCACACTAAACCCGAGACACGAGTAAGAAACAACTCTTTGCGCACAGCGCACTTACTACGATAATTAAGTCGACTATCAATCACAGAAAAAATTACTTCTCAGCTTTCATAGACAACTAGGTGTCGACTCTGCAACTCATAGCGCACAAAGGGATGAATGCATGCCGTTTAAATTATGTTAATAGAGAGCTACACAAGCGACATCCGCACAGAGCGCGAATAGATCTAGCTGACACATGCGCTATACTTTATCAAGTCAACAAGACGATCCCATCTAGTCATCTAAGACACTGTTTATGTGTACAAAAACGTTCAAGAGCTATCGAGCAATTTATGGCAAGGTGATATCGTGACTGGAACGGCGCGAGTTAAGCAATGAAGTACAGGTACAACGTGCGACAAACTACTTGGCAAGAGACACAGCGGCACTTCACACAATAAAACACATTGATGAGGGGGGGGGGGAGGAGTGTGGAGGAGGGGGGGGTCGGAGAGGGTGGATCTAGATAGAGCGAGAGATGGACATCAAGTGAGTAACGTTTAGTGGGAGGGTGTTGTACATTGGGGTGCGGGGGGGCGTACACAAAAGACTAATTGTATTATAGACACAAACAAATAAAAACCTTTTATTACTTAGAAATAAGATTATCATAAGGTTATAAAGGAAAAAAAGTTTATTACACCCTCCCTAGCAATAATATCTATATCTTTAGTTATTGTGAGTGTGTAGCATATTTCAACTCCAGGTGGACACATGGTTTTAAAGTTCGTTCTCGTGGCTTCTAGACATCGTTTGTGTTTGATCTATGAACTAAATGGTTTTCTATGCTCGTAGTTCAAAATGATGTGATATTATACCTTCCAAAAGAGATACCCACGCCGATAGTCAAAACGATGATGGGTAAGAAGAATCGGCTATAAAAAAGGCCAGATATTTGAATTTCTTTC
Source organism: Tanacetum coccineum (assembly GCA_026074375.1). Classification (NCBI taxonomy): domain Eukaryota; kingdom Viridiplantae; phylum Streptophyta; class Magnoliopsida; order Asterales; family Asteraceae; genus Tanacetum; species Tanacetum coccineum. The sequence goes on from BQNB010003377.1 coordinate 5,062, forward strand.
TTACGAGGGACATAGGTGAGAAAAATGCCAGTGCTGGTCTTAGCTTTAGGTTATATGGGATCTAAGGATATGCTCTTTGCTAGATGCTTCGGTTTACTCTTAACATCTGTAATGATTAATCGAACTTGTGAGGTAGCGACTTTTTGAATTAGTGGTTCTCAAGGGTTTAACGCATGAGCTCGACCACTTCGAACACGCCACTAGGAGATGAGACTCAGGATGATCAATAGGCATATCAACTTCTAGTATCTCTGAGGGTTCTGATAGCGATAGAAGAGCCAGAATTGAGAGAGTCACAAGATTAGCAAGACAGTTGTATGTTGTAGTAGGCTATCCAATCAGAGACATTTCACTAAACATAGTTAGTACTGTCTCTCTAAATCAGTGGGTGCACATAGTGACAGCATCTTCTATGACAATAGTTTCAAAGTTCACTCGATTAGAGTGACCTCTGATCTCTGATGGTTACACAACGTCATCAATTAATGGAGTTTAAAGTGAATCCACGTTTGATCTATCTACACTTACATGAAGTAGCCTCTCATCACTTATGTCTCTGCCAGCTATGGACACCATGTTAACCGTCATTAGCAGGAGCGGTCACACATCACAACTATAGAACTTTTTGAAACATTTAGAACAAAGGCATCATTTTACTTTCATAAATAGCACAGGATACAGAAACACGAGCGGTCTTACTATATTCAAATTAGAAATCAAGAGTGACACATCAAACTGTAAAAGCGAACATACGGTTGGATTGATTATGACAATGTGATATGGAGGTGACTAAACGCGTCAACCAACCTTGCTACAAAACTCAACACTACGTCTGACACTAATACACATCTTGCCCAAGGTACACAAAATAATGCATATAGTGCAAGTGTCCCTCCCCTATTTCCGCTTCCCGCCCACACACCCACCAAATGACTGCACGCACGGCAAACATAAATACTCAGCGTTAAACGAAGTGACGTAACATAGTACCAACACAATTCAAAACTTAAACAATAAAAACATACATGACAACACACATCAAACACCAACGCACGACCACCCATCAACACAAATCCCCCACCCAAACACCGCTGACACGCATTACACCACTACGCACCCAATCCACACTACCATGGTAAAACCACCAACCGCTAAAAACCACTCCCCAACAACCTACTCCCTCCAACACATCCACCCCAAAAAAACTGCGGGCACTTCGCCCAGTACACCGCCCACCCACCCCCGAGCCCCCCCCCCCCCCCCCCCCCCCCCCAAACACACACCCCACAACCCCCCGCCCCCAAGCCGCACCCTGCCAAAACCCTCCCTCAACCCCACAAAAAACTCAACCATGGCTGCCGCGCTCCGCCACCCCTCGCCCCCCCACCCCCGCCACCCCCCCAACCCCCCCCTCCCACCCCCCCCTCCCCCCCCCCCCCCCCCCACAATATATTATAGTTCAATATCGTCTTACGTAAAAAAAACACAATTTAAATTTTAGTATTGAACGCGTTTATATGCTTATACAACAAGTAAATCGAAAAGTAAACTACGCGTAAGCACAAATCAATGATCGATCAATGTAAACGGACTGGAGAGACGAAACGTTGCACAAAAAAAAAACAATTAAAAGTTTTACATCAAGCATTGTAAGTAATTATTTAGAGTATAATTACTAAACTTAGCAATATTTCTAATTTTTATTTGGTTATCGTAAAGTGGTCACAGGTTTTGTGCAATTTAAATGCATCTAGGCAATACCTGGAAATGCACGAAACAGAACCAAATATAATAACAATTAAATAAAAGCCAATAAAAAAAGGTGATGACAAATCGAAGTTAATGATCAAATATTGAACAATAAAATAAAGATTATAAAACATCAACGCCACCATTTCCACTTACACAACCGCAGAAACCAATAAACGCGGTAGTTGTGTGATGGATAGTAGGGGGTTAGGGGTGAGGGTGTTATAGTGGCCTATCAACCCAAGTATAAAAACACGCATTAAAAGCACCACTCATATCCACCACCAAGCTCCCAAACAATACAACCTTCCCCAACAAACTACCCCAAAGACCCCAACCAAACAAACAACCCTAGTCATTCAATAAACCATCAAACCATGGTTAATTTACATTGACCATATGTTAGTTAGTTTCATTAAGCTATAAAACCACACTATACAAGTAACTTTAACACTTTATTTACTTACGCAATAAACAACAAACAATCATCCTCATCTTGTTCTTTCCCCTCTCCCATAGCCAAAAAACAACAATAATCAAAACGTCAAAACAAAAATCCATACAAATTTTATTTACAACATACACAAGTGTTCCTATAAAAGGTAGAAACAAACATACTAAGATATAACCAAGAAGGTTTGAAGGTTTAGTTTAAGAGTTTAATTAAATGGGGGTTAAAAATAACACAAGCAAGCGATCAAGATATATGGTTTCCATTGAAATTAGAGTTTTCAAGGTCTTGGAGAAAAGCTAGGGTTTAGTTTTGCTAAACAAGAAAACAAGGGTTTAGGATCAATAATGTTTTATATCAACTTTTATACATCATATTAAGTGTTATCTAAAAAAAGAACCTTAAAATCTCTTTACATTCATCATGATTTTATAATGTGTATTATAAGGTTATATAGTTAAAATCAAAATCAAACAATCACCCACAGGCAAAACATTATTTACAATGTAAAAATGGATTTTTTACCTTATAATCAAGGTATAATATACATTTAACATATGTTAAAAGTATATGGATGTATAAATATCATGTGGAAAAAATGGAAGTAAAATGTAATGTAGCAAAATAGATAGTGAGAATTATTATATGAAAAGAGTGTATATAAACACAAAGTTAACCTAAAAAATAAAAGTGTACTTATTAGCATAAAGTTATGAACAAATAAGTAATGTAACTTAATGTATTCATGGTGATTCTACTTGATATAAATATATTGGATAATGGACCACAGATGGTACTAAGCGACCTTAAGTGAAGGTGATCAGTAAGAGATAATAAGTGTTGTAAAAAATGGGACATGGATCTTGTAATTAACAAGTGCAACTAAACAAGAAAGTTAAACAAAAAACAAGTTAAAACATATTTTTTTTATTTTAAAAATACAAAACGAAAATAAACACAAAAATAATTAAGCAAAAAAACAACACCGGTGCAGGGATGAAAATTATCGAAAAAAACACAGCATATAATCTTAATTATTTTCATAAAAACTGACAAAAACCCTCTCATTTATGATTATTTTCTTTTTTCCCCAAATTCAAGAAAAATAAAACCTCAGAAAAAAAAAAAAACTATGTCGTTTTACTTACACACAGAAAAAACGAAACAGAACAAGGAGAAACGTAATATTAAAGTTACAGCGATAATAAACGCATTTAAACAAAAAGAAAATTAATAAAAACTTTTTTAAGATAATTAAATTTTCTACTTCTTCAGATAAATACCAATTGTTATACATGTGATATTAAGGGTTGTAATGGACTTGTAACAAGTGTACTAAACTAAAAGTTACAAAAATCAAGTTTTAAACACATTTTAAGAAAAATCCCAACACCTTCTATTAGAATTTGAAATATAACTTATTTATTTTGTATTTTTATAAAATACTACATGTTACAAGGATCGTAGGCATATAAAGAACTCAAAAAACGAAGCCATAACGAAGAAGATACGGCATTTACAAGTTACGCGATAATAAACGCTTTTATAAAAGGAATTTTATAAAAACTTATTTCAAACCGCTTCTGATATAAAAGATTGGTTATTTTTCTCAGATAGTACATATTTTTAGGATTCCAAAACATTAAGAATCATATTTTTTGGATCAATAACGAAGGAGTTATGAATTACGCAAGTTTACGGTAATAAAAACTTTTATAAAAATAATTTTATAAAAGTTACTGTTCACAGCAGATATATTTATTTTAAAAACATCATTAATTTGATATAACTTTTAATTACGAGAACATGGACGTAAGGAACGTACAAAACAGGCTTAAAACAAGAAAGTTACGCACTATTTTATAAGTTGTGCACAATTTCCTGACATGAATAGTGTTGGTTCGTTTTTAATAAAAGTTTTTTCAAAACATTTTGGAATCACTTAAATAATATTTATACTTGTTTTAAACTTTATAAATAAAATTTTACAAATGCGATTGAACTATTCATACGATTATACGAGTACAAATACAGAATTATATATCAAATGTGATTCAAATGTTATTTCACAAACGCAACTAGATGGTGATGTAGCTATATAGAATTATATATGGTATTAGTTAATCAAAGTGCTTAGTACTCATACGACCTATAATGAATTAGGTTGCATTCGGGCGTTTTAGTGGCGCATTTTCTATTCTGTGATATACGTTGTTATTCATTCACTCGAGGTGAGTTTATAGCGCCACGTTTTACTTGTTTTGCATATACTTTACAACTTTTGGGGTGAGAACATGCTTGTTACCAAATCCATTTACATGATTGGTTTGAATTTATTACATGTGCATTTACAATTCGTTTTACAAACTGGTCTACATACTCAATTACTTATTTTGGGATGAAATACATTGCTTGTTTCACTTTATTTTTGAAAACAAAGACATTACTTTACTTTTACCCAAATGATTACGGATCAGCTTAAGCGGATTGAACTGTGAATTACTCAGAGGGTAAGCACGAATGTTATGAAATAGATCTATTCGGGTGTGACAGCCCCGTTCGGGTGATTAGCTATCACTGAAGACGAACGTTATAGCATGTCGGAGCACAACATTTATACGAACATGAACACTTACGGTGCCTTGAATAAAGTGGCATATATATGAGTCTACGCAGCAGCTTCATGAACTTAGAGTAATCGTAATCATTGTTTTATACACACAGGAATATTTATGTTGCCTTGAATAAAGTGGCAATACATACTTTGAACATGGGGGTCCAACTATACTTAACTTTTTGTGACTATATGGGGATTGAAATGGTCATGCATAGTTTACAACTCTTTGGTTTATAACATTCATACATATGTTTTTGTGACTATTTGGGGATTGAAATGGTCATGCATACTCTACAACTCTTTGGTTTATAACACTCATACATATGTTTTTACAACTCTTTGATTTCCAACATTTATACATACATTTTTGAGGAACATACAAAGGATTGGAACGGTCATACATACTTTACGAACTTTGGTTCAATATTTATACTTAAACAAACCTATGAACTCACCAACTTTATGTTGACAAATTTTAAGCATGTTTTTCTCAAGAGAATTAGATGCTTGGCTTATGTGATGTGCATTGGAGTCTAAATAATTCAAGATTTCCTTTTAAACGACACAGTTAGAGGTCATTCTCTCATGACTTGAGCAATGGTATTATGAAGTAACGCTCCTGGAAATATATTCCGCTGCGACCCATTTTTGGGGGTGTTACAGATTGGTATCAGAGCAAGGTTATAGAGAACTAGGTTGCATTTTACCTAGACTATAACCGTTTTACAAACATTGCATCATACAAAAGGGTTTTAACGGGACATACACACACTGTTTGTTGCATTAGTTGGTCATACTAGATGCTTACATGATTAATATACGTGTTTATACTGCATTACGTATATTACTACACATGATTTAGATATATAAATATATACTTATCTTATCCTATGTATATTTTACACTTTTTTATATAGGAGTTAGCTATATAAATACTATAATACTAGAACATTCTCAAAACATTACGAATAACGCGACGGTCCAAAAACTCTTACACAACTTTAACATATTATCTCGCAACATTTCACCTTTGGAGCATATTTTAGAACTAGAACTATTGTTTATTTACTCCTTGATTTTGAGATAATGGCTACCAAAAGAACCACGAGGTCAACACCAACCACGACTACCACCACCACACCTGTCACCAATGCCCAGCTTAAGGCATTGATCGACCAAGGCATTGTCGATGCATTGGCAGCACGTGATGCTGACAAAAGCATGAATGGCGATGACAACCATAATTCGGGAACGGGTGTTAAAAGGATAGAACGAGTTGCTCGTGAGTGCACTTACCCAGCATTCATGAAGTGCCAACCTCTAAATTTTAAGGGCACTGAAGGAGTTGTCGAATTAACTCAATGGTTTGAGAAAATGGAAACCGTGTTTCGTATAAGCAACTGCTATGTAGAAAACCAAATCAAGTTTTCTACTTGTACTCTTCTTGGAAGTGCTCTAACGTGGTGGAACTCCCACGTTAGGACTGTTGGTCACGATGTTGCATATGAAATGACTTGGACAGATTTGAAAAAGAAAATGACTGACAAGTACTGCCCGAGGAGCGAGATTAAGAAGCTCGAGGTCAAGATGTGGAACTTGAAAGTAAAAGGTACCGACGTGATAGGGTACAACCAACGTTTTCAGGAACTGGCATTGCTGTGTGTTAGAATGTTTCCTGAAGAATTAGATAAGATTGAGAGATATGTCGGTGGTTTGCCCGACATGATTCACAGAAGTATGGTTGCATCAAAGCCTAAGACAATGCAAGAGGCAATTGAAATGGAAACGGAACTGATGGACAAGAAAATCCGCAATTTTGCTGAACGTCAGACAGAGAACAAAATGAAGCAAGATGATAACAACAACCAAGCTCAACAACGACCTCCCAAGAATCAAGTTGTGGCTATAGCTTATACCGCTGGGTCTGGTGAAAGGAAGAAGTATGCTAGAACTCTATCGTTGTGCAACAAGTGCAAGTTTCATCACAATGGCCAGTGCACTGTAAAGTGCGCAAACTGCAAGAGAGTTGGTCATTTGACCCGAGACTGTAGGAGTCCTGCTGCTACTAACAATCAGAGAAACCCCACTTGCTATGAATGTGGGAATCAAGGGCATTACAGGAGTGATTTCCCGAAGTTAAAGAACCAAAACCATGGAAACCAAACTGGAGGTACTGGAGCACGTGGAATGGTGCATGCCTTAGGTAGGAGAAATCAATCAAGACCTTAACAACATGGAGGATGATATCAATGCTTAGACTCTATTTCCTTTAAGAATTCTCGTTAGTTTTTTCTCTTAAATTCCGTTGTGTTGTACGAATGATTTCAAATTATCTATCAAATCTATGTATTTTGAAATTTTTCCGCCATCTACTCCAATTATACCTAATCATGTACATGTAAGTCCGATATGAAATCATAAACGCTATTTTTTAAAAAATGAGCAAAGCAATCGTTAGTCACACAATTATACATAAGCTTGATCACCTATGTATAATTCAGGAAGGACCATGTCCATGCTGAGAGTAGTCACCTTAAAACTTCTTGTCAAAAGACAATTTTCTATCAAGTTTTGTGTGCGTATTCATAAAATGTAATCATCACGAAGAACCAAACTAACAATAATAATCACTAAGTAAACTCTTACACCACCTTACTATATAAAGTCGACATCGTCAAAAAAAGTTTATAATTGACTACGTTAAAGCCGAAGGGAAGAATATCCACTAGAGCCGAGCCATTAGGTGTAACAATAAATAGTAAAACCAACGTCACTAATCTTGAAAGCTCAGATAAAGCAATTTAAGAAGAGGGAATGCAAATAGAGTATTACTCAAGCGGGTAACGAAAATTAACGAAAATGCAATAAATAAAAATAACAAATAGATTTATTGCCACAACATCCGTTTATTATCTTAGAAATAAGATTACATAAGAACATAAAGGAAATACAAGTTTTATTACAACCCTCTCCTATCAGATAAAATCTAATTCCTTCCAAAAATAGATCCACCCAAAAGCAAAGGAAGACGATGAGGGGCCATGAGAATCGATAAATATAAAAGGCCCAGATACTAAATTCTTCTCGCATGGGACATAGGCAAGATAAATGCCGATGCAACTGCGGCTCTTGCCAACGCCAAGATTGTAATGATATGCAATATTTTAGAGATTGGATCTAAGAATAAAATTTAAGTGAAAGAATTTAGTGTTGTATTGAGAAAATGATATAAAAATTTGATATTTAAAGGGAAGGGGTGACCGTTGAAGTCACTATTCATGATCGTTGGGGACACTGTTCATATAATTTTTTTTACCCACACCTCTTCATTAACACCATTCAGGAAGGCAACTCAAACTGAATTTGGAGACAAATACTTTTAACAAAAAAAAGAAGTAGTTATAACACCCTGTGTTTTTAAATGTCGATTGTACGGCGTCATAAAATTCACTATTTATTTTTAGTATTGTATGCGTTTGCTTTTAAATTGAAACCGTTAAGTTAAATCGCGTAAGCTAAAAATTATCATTCAATGTAAACGGGCATCAAACAATTAAATGTTTACATCAAGCAAGTGTTAAGTAATTATTTTGAGGATAATTATTAACTTTGTTCATTTTATTTTTATTGGTTACGTGAAGTGTTTACGTGTCGCAACTTAATGCATTTAGGCATACCCGGAACCACCAAAACTTTTCTACGCTTCAACAAATACCCACAATTGTACCAAATACTCAAAATTTACAAAATATCATCACATATATACATATATAACCGGATATGGATGAAAAGATCAAGAGAAATATCTCAAACTTGCAACTTGATATTGTACATACACCAACTCTTTATGTTTTACCAACTATGACTAGTAACTTGGTCTTTTCATTCCTAGAAATCCTCATCTTGTCCCTAGACTTTCTAAGCAATCTTGACTAAGTCTTCATGGTATATAAACTAGTAACTAGATAGAATACACATACACTTCTCATTTGCTAAGTGAAAAACTTTACATATCCTCCATTTGTCTCTCTTATAACCCACGACCAAACATCACTACCATAAACCTCCAAAACTAAATTTATTTACCACATTTACAAGTGTTCCTACATCATATCTAAAATATCCTAAGGTGTTTAGAAGGTTTGGTTTAAGGTTTACAAGTGTTAAAGCAAGAAGGTTCAAGATTAGGGTTTTGTTGAAATAAGGGTTTTCTGAGACTTGGAAGCTAGGGTTTGTTTGGTCAACAATGGTTTAGACATTGTTTTTTTTATCATCTTGCATCATATTAAGGTTACCTAAAAACCTTAATCTCTTTACATTCATGATTTTATGTGTATATAAATGCCAATGTAGTTAAACACCATCCTAGGAAACTTATTAACTGTAAAATGGTATTTTTACACTTGGTTATGTTTTGGTATGCTTTTACATATGTTATATGAATGTTAATATCATGTAATAATGGATGTATAAGTATTGTAGAAGTGTGGTTTATGTATAAAAAGAGTATATAAACAAGTTACCTAAAAAGTGTACTTATTAAGTTTAAAGAACAAATATGTATGTAGACCTTATGGATCTTGTGATTGCTTGGACAATATTTGGACAAATGGATGGACTAAAGGACCTTCAGTAATGTAGAACATGTGATATAAAGGTTGTAATGGTCCTGTACCAATGTACTAACTAGAAAAGTTTAAAAATCAGTTTTAAACATATTTAGAACAAAACTCAAAGGGTCTGACAAATTCGAAAAAAATTTTTAATTAACATATTTATTTTATGAGTATATAAAATACAACATGTAATACAAGGATCAGCAGGCATATAAAGAAAACTCGAAAAACAGATTTAAAAACGAAAGGATACGTCATTTACAAGTTAGCAGCGATAATAAACCGTTATAAAAGTAAATTTTTTATAAAACCTTTTTAAGTTTCACTTCTGATATATACAAATGGTTATTTTTCTCAGATATTACACATTTTTAGGATTCCAAAACATTAAGAATCATAATTTTATGATCAATAACAAAGGATTTTTTTTTTTTTTTTTTTTTTTTTTTTAGTTTATTATTTTATTTTTTTTTTTTTTTTTTTTTTTTTATTTTTTTTGTTTTTTTTTTTTTTTTTTTGAAATTACGCAAGTTTACGATAATAAATACTTTTATAAAAGTTACTGTTCACATCAGATATATATATTTTGAAAACATCATTAATTTGATAGAACTTTTAATTATGAAGACGTGCTCGAAGGAATCACTAAAATCGGAGTTAAAAAGAATAAAATACGACCTTTACGAGTTTACGATAACTAAATTTATAAAAATATAAATTTATAAAAGTCCATTTACAGTAAAAACCACTGTTCACGAGGGGACTCAAAATATGAAAATGTAATATTTTAATACATCGTCTTAATAAAAAAGCGTGGACGTAAGAACTCTCCAAAAAACGGTCTTAAAACGAAAAGATAACACTATTTATACTTGTGCACTATTTTCTAACGTGAATAGTGTTGGTTCGTTTTAATATAAATTTTTGCGAAACATTTTACGAATCACCTAACATAATATTTATACACGTCTAAACTTTAAAAGATTTATTCTACAAGGGCATGAACTATTTATTCGATTATACGAGTACAATTACACGATTATTAATTATCAAATGCGATTCAAATGTTATTTCACAAACGCAACTAGATGGTGATGTAGCTATGTAGAATTATATATGGTATTAGTTAATCAAAGTGCTTAGTACTCATACGACCTATAATGAGTTAGGTTACATTCAGGCATTTTAGTGGCGCATTTTCTATTCTGTGAACGACGTTTTTATTATTTCACCTCGAGCGAGTTTATAGCCCCAGCACGTTTTACTTGTTGCATATCCTTTACAACATTTGGGGTGAGAACCATGCAATGTAACCAACATCCATTTACATGATTGGTTTGAATTTATTACATGTGCATTTACAATTCGTTTTACAAACGCATCTACACACTCCAATTCTATTTTGGGATGATATACATTGCTTGTTTTATTTTTGAAAACAAGGACATTACTTTACTTTTACCCAAATGATTATAGATTAGCTTAAGTGGATTGAACTGTTAATTTCCCGGAGGGTAAGCGCGAATGTTATGAAATAGATTTATTTGGGTGTGACAGCCCCGTTCGGGTGATTAGCTATCACTGGAGACGAACGTTATAGCATGTCAAAACACAACATTTATACGAACATGAACACTTACGGTGCCTTGAATAAAATGGCATATATATGAGTCTACTCAGAAGCTTCATGAACTTAGAGTAATCGTAATCATTGTTTTATACACACAGAAATATTTAACGTGCCTTGAAAAAAGTGCATACATCACTTGAACAATGGGGACCAACTATACCTACGTTTTTGAGACTATTTGGGGATTTGAAATGGCATGCATACATTAGCGAACACTATTGTAATATATAACAATCATACAAACATTTACAAAATAAGCAATGCATCGTTTGTCCTTAATTATACATAGCTTGATCACCTATGTATAATTTAGGAAGGACCATGTCTATGCTGAGAGTAGTCACCTTAAAACTTCTTGTCAAGAGACAATTTTCTATCAAGTTTTGCGTGCGTATTCATAAAATGTAATCATCATGAAGAACCAAACTAACAATAATAATCACTAAGTAAACTCTTACACCACCTTACTATATACAGTCGACATCATCAAAAAAAAGTTATAACTGACACGTCAAGCTAAAGGGAACGAATAATCCACTAGGAGCCGAGCCTTAGATGCAACAATAAATATTAAACCAACGCTACTAATCTTGAACGCTTAAGATAAAGCAATTTAGAAGGGGAATGCAAACGAGTTACCAAGCGTGGTAACGAAATTATCGAAATACATAAATAAAAAAAACAAACAGATTTATTGCCACAACATCCGTTTATTATCTTAGAAATAAGATTACATAAGAACATAAAGGAAATACAAGTTTTATTACAACCCTCTCAAATATGAGTATAATCGCCAACTGAAGGGTTTTATGCGGACCTATCAATAAATATCTCTTTCCTTCCAAATAATCCACGCCCAATAGCAAGGACTATGAGGGGCATGAGAATAGCTAAAAAAATGCCAGAATCCTAAAATTCTTCTTTCGCATGGACATCGGCATAGATAAATGCCGAGTGCTACTATTGCGCATCCCAACCATCGCCAAGAGTGTAATGATAAGCAACATTTTTGAGGATTGGATAAGAGAAAATTTAAGTGAAAGATTTAGTGTTGTATGGAGAAATGGAGGATAAAAATTTGATATTTAAAGGGAAGGGGTGACCGTTTGAAGTCACTATTCATGACCGTTGGGGACACTGTTCAATAATAATTTTTTTATTACCCACTACTCTTCATTAACACCATTCAGGAAGCCACTCAAACTGATTTTGAGACAAATTCTTTAAACATAAGGAGATTATAACACCCTGTGTTTACCGGTCATTGTACGTCGTCAAAAATTCACTATTTAATTTTTAGTATTGTATGCGTTTTTGCTTTTAAATTGAACCGATAAGTAAATCGCGTAAGCTAAAAAATTACCATATCAATGTAAACCGTCATCAAACAAATAAATGTTACATCAAGCAAGTGTTATGTAATTATTTTGAGGATAATTATTAACTTTGTTCATTTTATTTTTATTGGTTACATGAAGTGTTTACGTGTCGCAACTTAATGCATTTATGCATAACCCGGAACCACCAAAACTTTTCTACGCTTCAACAAATACCCACAATTGTACCTAATACTCAAAATTTACAAAATATCATCACATATATACATATATAACCGGATATGGATGAAAAGATCAAGAGAAATATCTCAAACTTTCAACTTGATATTATACATACACAAACTCTTTATGTTTTACCAACTATGACTAGTAACTTGGTCTTTTCATTCCTAGAAATCCTCATCTTGTCCCTAGACTTAATAAGCAATCTTGACTAAGTTTTCATGGTATATAAACTAGTAACTAGATAGAATACACATACACTTCTCATTTGCTAAGTGAAAAACTTTACATATCCTCCCTTTGTCTCTCTTATAAGCCATGGCCAAACATCACCACCATAAACCATCCATACAAAATTTATTTACCACATTTACAAGTGTTCCTACATCATATCTAAGATATCCTAAGGTGTTTAGAAGGTTTTGTTTAAGGTTTACAAGTGATTAAAGCAAGAAGGTTCAAGATTAGGGTTTTATGGTAATTTTGCAAAAAAGGGTTTCTAGACTTGGAAGACTAGGGTTTGTTGGACCAACAATGTTTAAGACAATGAGTTTTTTATCAACATGCATCAATAATAAGGTTACCTAAAAGACCTTAATCTCTACATCCATTGATTTTATGTTATATAATGCTATGAGTTAATCACCATCTATAAACTTATTTTACTTGTAAAATGGATTTATTATACACTTGTTATGTTTTGGTATGCTTTTACATATTTATATGAATGTTTAATATCTGTTATAATGGATGTAATAAGTATTGTACAAGTGATTTATGTAATAAAAAGAGTATAAAAACAAGTTACCTAAAAGTTACTTATTAAAGTTTAATGAACAAATAATAGTAAGACTTATTGGATCTTGTGATTCTTGACAATAAATGACAAATGATGGACTAAGGCCCTAAAATGAAAGACATGTGATATTAAGGGTTGAAATGGACTTAAACAGTGTACTAAACAAGGAAAGTTATAAAATCAAGTTTAAACATATTTTGAACAAAAACCTCAAAGGGTCTGATCAAATTCGATTTTTACATATTTTATTTTATGATTATATAAAATACAACATGTTACAAGGATCGCAGGCATATAAAGAACTCGAAAAACAGATTTATAACGAAGAGGATACTATATATATACATAGATGTGTTTACATTCTTTCACAACATACTCTACAAATTATTTATATAAGGGTTATTTATATGAATACTAGAACATTCTCAAAACATTATGAATAACGCGACGGTCCAAAAACTCTTACACAACTTTAACATATTATCTCGCAACATTTCACCTTTGGAGCATATTTTAGAACTAGACTAATTTTATTACTCCTTTGATTTTGAAGATAATGGCACCAAAAAGAACCACGAGGTCAACACCAACCACGACTACCACCACCACACCTATCACCAATGCCCAGCTTAAGGCATTGATCGACCAAGGTGTTGTCGATGCATTGGCAGCACGTGATGCTGACAAAAGCATGAATGGCGATGACAGCCATAATTCGGGAACGGGTGTTAAAAGGATAGAACGAGTTGCTCGTGAGTGCACTTACCCAGCATTCATGAAGTGCCAACCTTTAAATTTTAAGGGCACTGAAGTAGTTGTCGAATTAACTCAATGGTTTGAGAAAATGGAAACTGTGTTTCGTATAAGCAACTGCTCTGTAGAAAACCAAATCAAGTTTTCTACTTGTACTCTTCTTGGAAGTGCTCTAACGTGGTGGAACTCCCACTTTAGGACTGTTGGTCACGATGTTGCATATGCAATGACTTGGACAGACCTGAAAAAAAAGATGACTGACAAGTACTGCCCGAGGAGCGAGATTAAGAAGCTCGAGGTCGAGATGCGGAACTTAAAAGTAAAAGGTACCGACGTGATAGGGTACAACCAACGTTTTCAGGAATTAGCATTGCTATGTGTTAGAATGTTTCCTGAAGAATTAGATAAGATTGAGAGATATGTCGGTGGTTTGCCCGACATGATTCACAGAAGTGTGGTTGCATCAAAGCCTAAGACAATGCAAGAGGCAATTGAAATGGCAACGAAACTGATGGACAAGAAAATCTGCACTTTTGTTTAACATCAGACAGAGAACAAAAGGAAGCAAAATGATAACAACAACCAAGCTTAACAACAACCTCCCAAGAAGCAAGTTGTGGCTATATCTTATACCGCTGGGTCTGGTGAAAGGAAGGAGTATGTTGGAACTCTACCGTTGTGCAACAAGTGCAAGTTTCATCACAATGGCCAGTGCATTATAAAGTGCGCAAACTGCAAGAGAGTTGGTCATTTAACCCGAGACTGTACGAGTCCTGCTGCTACTAACAATCAGAGAAACCCCACTTGCTATGAATGTGGGAATCAAGGGCATTACAGGAGTGATTGCCCGAAGTTAAAGAACCAAAACCATGGAAACCAAACTGGAGGTACTAGAGCACGTGGAATGGTGCATGCCTTAGGTAGGAGAAATCAATCAAGACCTTAACAACATGGAGGATGATATCAATGCTTAGACTCTATTTCCTTTAAGAATTCTCGTTGTATTTTCTCTTAAATTCCCGTTGTGTTGTACGAATGATTTCAAATTATCTATCAAATCTATGTATTTTGAAATTTTCGCCAATCTACTCCAATTATCTAATCATTCATGTAAGCCATTATGAAATCATAACGCTATTTTTACAAAAATGAGCAATGCATCGTTAGTCCTCAATTATACATAGCTTGATCACCTATGTATAATTCAGGAAGGACCATGTCCATGCTGAGAGTAGTCACCTTAAAACTTCTTGTCAAGAGACAATTTTCTATCAAGTTTTGTGTGCGTATTCATAAAATGTAATCATCACGAAGAACCAAACTAACAATAATAATCACTAAGTAAACTCTTACACCACCTTACTATATAAAGTCGACATCGTCAAAAAAAAGTTATAATTGACACGTTAAGCCGAAGGGAATGAATAATCCACTAGGAGCCGAGCCTTAGGCGTAACAATAAATATTAAACCAACGTCACTAATCTTGAATGCTCAAGATAAAGCAATTTAGAAGGGGGAATGCAAATGAGTTACCAAGCGTGGTAACGAAATTATCGAAATGCATAAATAAAAATAACAAATAGATTTATTGCCACAACATCCGTTTATTATCTTAGAAATAAGATTGCATAAGAACATAAAGGAAATACAAGTTTTATTACAACCCTCTCCTAGCAATAATATCTATTCCTTCCAAAATAGATCCACGCCAATAGCAAGGACGATGAGGGGCATGAGAATCGCTAAAATAAAGGCCAGATACTAAAATTCTTCTTCGCATGGGACATAGGCAAGATAAATGCCGAGTGCTACCGCGCTCGCCATCGCCAAGAGTGTAATGATATGCAACATTTTTGAGGATTGGATAAGAAAAAATTTAAGTGAAAGATTTAGTGTTGTGTGGAGAAATGGATGATAAAAATTTGATATTTAAAGGGAAGGGGTGACCGTTGGTCACTGTTCAGTGACCGTTGAAGTCACTATTCATGACCGTTGGGGACACTGTTCATATAATTTTTTTTACCCACACCTCTTCATTAACACCATTCCGGAAGGCAACTCAAACTGAATTTCGAGACAAATTCTTTTAACAGAAGGAGATTATAACACCCCGTGTTTTACGGTCATTGTACGTCGTCAATAAATTCACTATTTATTTTTAGTATTGTATGCGTTTGCTTTTAAATTGAAACCGTTAAGTTAAATCGCGTAAGCTAAAAATTACCATTCAATGTAAACGGGCATCAAACAATTAAATGTTTACATCAAGCAAGTGTTAAGTAATTATTTTGAGAATAATTATTAACTTTGTTCATTTTATTTTTATTGGTTGCGTAAAGTGTTTACGTTTCGCGATAAAATACGTTTAGGCATTCCCGGAGCCACCAAAACTTTTCTACGCTTCAACAAATACCAACAATTATACCCAATACCCAAAAATTCACAAATTACTTACATATATAAACATGTGGCCGGATAGGGCATGAAAAACACAAGGAAAATATCTCAAATATCGAGTTAAGTCTTGTGCCAATTTCAACTCATTAAAGCTTACCAACTATGACTAGTGTTTCACCATTTTCTTCATTGATTTAATCCTCTTATCCAAGCATAGTGTAATATGAACCTAGACTTATTTACAACTAGTTACAAGAAGTATATAAGGCATTTACTAGTAGAAGTAACACACACATCTCATTTGCTAAAGTGAAAACAACAAAAACTCTCTCTCTTCTCTCCTCATATGCCACGGCTCAACTTCACCACCCTAAACCATCCATACAAATTTTATTTACCACATTTACAAGTGTTCCTACATCATATCTAAGATATCCTAAGGTGTTTAGAAGGTTTGGTTTAAGGTTTACAAGTGTTAAAGCAAGAAGGTTCAAGATTAGGGTTTTGTTGAAATTAGGGTTTTCAAGGTGTTGATAGCTAGGGTTTGTTTGCTAAATAAGGGTTTAGATCGATCTTGTTGTTCGACATTACCATACTTCATATTATGGTTATTCTAAAAAACCTTAACTCTTTAAGTTTGTGATTTTATGCTATTGATGTTTATATAGGTAATCACCATCTAGGAAACTTATTTAACTTGTAAAATGGATTTTTACACTTGGTTATGTTTTGGTATGCTTTTACATATGTTATATGAATGTTAATATCATGTAAGAATGGATGTATAAGTATTGTACAAGTGTGGTTTATGTATAAAAAGAGTATATAAACAAGTTACCTAAAAAGTATACTTATGAAAGTTAATGAACAAATAAGTATGTAGACATATGGATCTTGTGATTCTTGGATAATATTTGGGACAAATGATGGACTAAGGACCTTAAGTATGTAAGACATGTGATATTAAGGGTTGTAATGGACTTGTAACAAGTGTACTAAACTAGAAAGTTACAAAATCAAGTTTAAACATGTTTTTAACAAAAACCTCAAAGGGTCTGATCAAATTCGAATTTTAACATATTTATTTTATAATTTTATAAAATACTACATGTTACAAGGATCGTAGGCATATAAAGAACTCGAAAAACGGATTTATAACGAAGAAGATACGGCATTTACAAGTTACGCGATAATAAACGCGTTTATAAAAGAAATTTTATAAAAACTTTTTAAGATTCACTTCTGATATATACAAATGGTTATTTTTCTCAGATAGTACATATTTTTAGGATTTCAAAACATTAAGAATCATAATTTTTGGATCAATAACGAAGGAGTTATGAATTACGCAAGTTTACGATAATAAATACTTTTATAAAAATAATTTTATAAAAGTTACTGTTCACATCAGATATATTTATTTTGAAAACATCATTAATTTGATAAAACTTTTAATTACGAAGACGTACTCGAAAGAATCACTAAAAACGGAGTTAAAACGAATAAACTACAACGTTTACGAATTTACGATAACAAAATTTATAAAAATAAATTTATAAAAGCCCATGAACATTAAAAAGTACTGTTCACTAAAGGACTCAAAATATGAAAATGTAATATTTTGATACATTGTCTTAATACGAGAACGTGGACGTAAAGAACATACCAAACGAACTTAAAACGAGAAAGATACGCACTATTTTATACTTGTGCACTATTTTCTGACGTGAATAGTGTTGGTTCGTTTTAATATGATTTTTTGCGAAACATTTTAGAATCACTTACATAATATTTATACATGTCTTAAACTTTATAAATATTATTCGACAAGGGCGATTAAACTATTTATTCGATTATACGAGTACAATTACACGATTATTAGTTATCAAATGCAATTCAAATGTTATTTTACAAACGCAACTAGATGGTGATGTAGCTATGTAGAATTATATATGGTATTAGTTAATCAAAGTGTTTAGTACTCATACGACCTAAAATGAATTAGGTTGCATTCGGGCGTTTTAGTAGCGCATTTTCTATTATGTGATATACGTTGTTATTCATTCACTCGAGGTGAGTTTATAGCCCCACACTTTATTGGTTTTACGTATAAATTATAACTTTTAGGGTGAGAACATGCTTGTTTACAAATTCAATTACATGATTGATTTAAACTTGTTACATACTCGTTTACAAATTGGTTTACATACTCATTTACATAGTTCGCTATGGGACACATTACTTGACTTCATTTTTGGTCACAAATACATACTTTACTTTGACCCAAATGATTACGGATTAGCTTAAGCGGATTGAACTGTGAATTACCTGGAGGGTGAGCGCGAATGTTATGAAATACATCTATTCGGGTATGACAGCCCCGTTCGGGTGATTAGCTATCACCGGGCAAACGAACGTTATAGCATGTCGGAGCACAACATTTACACAAACACGAAGAATTACGATGCCTTGAATAAAGTGGCATATATATGAGTCTACACAGCAGTTTCATGAACTTAGAGTAATCGTAATCATTGTTTTATACACATAGGAATATTTATGTTGCCTTGAATAAGGTGGCAATACATACTTTGAATAATGGTGGTCCAACTATACATAACGTTTTGGTGACTATTTGGGGATTGAAATAGTCATGCATACTTTACAACTCTTTGATTTATAACATTCATACATACATTTTGGGGAACATACAAGGATTGGAATGGTCATACATACTTTATGAACTTTGGTTCAACATTTATACTTAAACAAACCTATGAACTCACCAACTTTATGTTGACATTTTTTAAGCATGTTTTTCTCAGGTGAATTAGATGATTGGATTATGTGATGTGCATTGGAGTCTAAATAATTCATGATTTCTTTTCAAACGACACAGTTAGAGGTCGTTCTTTCATGACTTGAGCAATGGTATTATGAAGTAACGCTCTCAGAAACATATTCCGTTGCGACCCATTTTTGGGGGTGTTACACATTTTACTTCTTTTCATTTTGACACTTCGTTAATTAATCACATATGATGCAGGGCATGTTTGAGCTCCAGCTTCTTTGGCTTAGCCACCGGTTCTTCTGTCAACATGTGAAGTCAAGTGTTTAATTATTTTGAAGAGATTGAAGGGGAAAAACGGCAATTTATAATTGTCAATCTATCTTTTTTAATATTATTATTTTTGTTAAAGATATGTTTAGATTTTAGGAATTGATTTATTTCTCTATTTGAAAGTCAAAGATTGTATTTGGAGTGAATTACATAAATCGTCCTTGTGGTTTGCCGGATCCTACATTTTTGGTCCTTGTGGTTTTTTTCATCGGGTTTGGTCCTTGTGGTTTTGATCCATTGCGGGTTTGGTCCTTTGACCAACATTTTCTTAGTTTGACCAAGGGACCAAACCCACAATGGATCAAAACCACAAGGGACCAAACCCGCAATGGATCAAAACCACAAGGACTAAACCCGGTGAAAAAAAACCACAGGGACCAAAAATGTAGGATCCGGCAAACCACAAGGACGATTTATGTAATTCACTCTTGTTATTGACTTTGACTTTCTTTTCAAGACACTTTTACCCTATAAATGTAATAGGTTTAGGTTTTAAAAAGTTATGATGATGATGGGTTTATAAAAAATAAGAGTGTTTCTCTTGAAGTAGGGGTGATCAGAAAAACCGAATAAACCGAAAACCAAAACCGAATAGAACCGAAAACAACTGAACCGAACTAATAACCGAACCAAATTTGCCAAAATCGAACCGAACCGAACTACGAATTTGGTTCTTGGGTTGGATATGGGTTTTGGCAGTCTGAACCGAAAACAGAATTTATATATATATATATCTTTTTTATATATTTATAAAAAAAGATAATTAAAATTTTATCCTAATATAAAAAACACTTTTTTATGCTTGAAATATTTTTTTTCTAAATATCTATGTATTTTTTTCTAAATAATTCGGGTTATTCGGGTTAACCCGAAAACCGAACCGAATTCAAATTCGGTTTTCGATACGGTTCGGTTGAATTCTAGTTCGGTTCGGTTCGGTTTTTGGGTTGGCCCTAATTTTTTTAACCGAACTAACCGAACCGAACAAACCGAATAACCTAATAACTGAACCGATCAACACCCCTATCTTGAAGTCTCGGTTGGGCACCATTTGAGAGTTTATCGAATTCCTTGTTCTTTGTTTCTTATGTGGTTTCTTTCATTCACAATGGCATATCGCCATCATTTGGTATCAGAGTCAGGTTTATAAATTAAGAGTTTATAAAATAAGAGTGTTTCTCTTGAAATCCCGGTTGGCAACACGTGACGATTCGATATCAAAACTCAAAAGATATCTTTAACAAAAATAACAAAAATAATAATATTACAAAAGATATATTGACAATTATAAATTGTCATTTTTCCCCCTTCAATCTCTTCGAAATAATTAAAGACTTGACTTCACGTGTTAACCGAAGAACCGTCGGCTAAGCTAGAGGAGCTGGAGCTCGAACATGCCCTGCATTATTCTCCTCCTCTTGAAAAAGACTCATCCTTGAGTCTTGTTTTTCCAAGTCTCAAACTCTAAAACTTTCTAACCCTCCTCCGCTTCCTTAACACGGCTTCTCTATGGAGAATCATGTTCCATCATGCCAACAGATGGATAAGACCATCTAGATAAAGTGACATCATCCTTACTCACGTGACCGTTGCCTCATTCGGCGACTCTACGGTTAGCTTGATTTTGGAATCCGTCTTGAAGTTCCTTCACTTGTTTAAGGAGGTCTTCATTCTTTACAACACGTGATCCTTGTTGGTTAGTTGTATCATTGCCCCGTCTAACGAATCTACGAGCCACATAACCAAATGGTTATTCATGTCCACATAATTGTGGTGTTAAAAAGGCCATTGTATCAGAAAATTCAGCAGAAAAAATAACAACTTTGAAGAGGTATATCTCCCTGTAGAAACCTCCAATCGTGAATCCGAACGGTGATTTGGCTTCAATAAGTTGTGTGATTTCTTTTCCGAACCTGGGCTCTGATACCAAATGATGACGATATGCCATTGTGAATGCAAGAAACCACACAAGAAACAAAGAACAAGGAATTTGATAAACCCCTCAAAGGGTGCCTGATGGCGTGCCCTAGTACTCACGGAGCCTAACCTCTGAATAACCTACAAAATAGGTAGTATGACAATTGGCGTAAAGCCTACTAGGTTACCGTAAGGGAATCCGCCAATACCTACGAAACCTATCCTACATCCCACGGAGCCTAGCCTCCGATCTGCTACCTAAGCTAATGGACCCTATCCTCCGATCTACAACCTAAGTTAATGGAGCCTAGCCTCTAATACGCAGCCTAGCCTCTAATACGCAGCCTTGCCTCTGGATCGCTAACAGACAAATAAAGAATATTGCGTAGGCATGATTCAGTTAAAGTGACCTCCAATATTTCCGCGTCAGATGACAATTGCACATGGGCATGTTTCCTCTCAACCATGAAGGACGACAGAGCCTATGCTTAAAGCCTTCCTATTGGCAGATACAATCATGCTCCATTTACCCAATCCGGCTGAGACACGTTGCACAACCTAAAAGGTTCTCTTCCTAGGGTTTGCTTATAAATACTAATGTTATGTCCTCATTTCAGGCATGCTCTTTCTCTCTCTAGAATATTATGTCATATTCTGATGACTGATTCTCATGCCGGAGGCGGTTCGCGGAGGCTCTGCTTCTGCGTTCTGGCTAACGCAGTGTGTTATCTTTCTTATTTTCAGGTCCCCAAGCGACTCAAGATCGCGTCATCCATCAAGCCTCCTTGAAGCTTCCTAACCAGTCGATCCACCAAGGATATTACCTCTTCTGGTTCTGAGTTATGCAATCCGTTGCACAATCAATGGCACACCCGGTGGGACCCGACGTATTAACCGTGTTAATCCCTTCAAAACAATCTAAGCATGTTCCTTGAGTTAGTTGACTTGTTTCAACATGTCCTTTCACCGAAAAACTCCCCCAAATAATATATCTTTGGTTATCGCCAAATGACTCTATGAAAATATTTCATCTTCGGGAAAATATTACTACGAATATGTATAATCCAGATCTATAAGACGTTTTGTCCTCAGATCCGCTGATAAAAAAATTCAAACACCTAGATGCGAAAACTATGACGAGATGGCGAATCCTCTTAAGCATGTCTGGTAAGCAGCATCCTCCGAAGCATGCATGGTAGGCAACATCCTCCGAAGCATGCAGGATAGGCATCATCCTCTGAAGCATGCATGGTATGCAACATCCTTCGAAGCATGCCTGGTAAGCAGCATCCTCCGATGCAAGGCATCATCCTCTAAAGCATGCATGTTATGCAACATCCTCCAAAGCATTCCAGGTACGTAGCCTCCTCCAAGTGAAGGCCAATCATGATATGTTTGTTTCATAACGTATGTAACCTATGGCTCGAAGCCTAGGCGGAGCATAATGTTCGTAGCCCATGGCTCAAAGTCTACCTCGAGCATGTACAACTCGGAGCCTCCACTACCATTTCACACAATGAATCTCTCCAAAAAAGTTGAATCACGAAGGGTCCTACCAAAGACTATTCGTAACCTACACGAAGGGTTCCTTTAAAGAACAATCATATCCGAAGCCTACGGCTCGGGTGTATCACCCCTGGTCCGTAGCGTCCAACACTGGTAGCCTATTATCACCTCGTAGATTCGCATCACACCAAATTTATTCAAGACGAACGAAGACACCCTGTAGCACCAATCTTATAAAGATTATGCTCGAAGCCTACTACTCCCAACAATTATCACATTAGCAAGCAGTCGAATCCATGCCTACATGTAGAGTTAACATCATAAAATTGATCAAAGTCTACCATAAAGGGCTTCTTTCATAGTGTTCAAAAACTGCTTGAAATCTAGCCACAAATTGTGTGATCGCAAAATCTGTTGTTCGAAGCTAGTTTGTTATATCTTAAAATCAAACTTTCGGAGCCTGAATGTAGCATAATGCCGTATTTTACAAGGCTAGGTATGACACCTCCAACGTCCGTAATCTCAAATGCTCGAACGCACGCTAGTTATTTTATTCTCGGTTTATAGCGTCCTACTTGAGGAGCCCAGTTGTAGCCTACTTGGTTCGTAGCGTTCGCCATCAGAGCCCAGTTGCAATATTCATCAATTAAAGCTCGTTCGTAGCATCCTTAACTCGTAGCTTCACCTGTTCGGAGCATGCTCCACCACATCACATCTGCTAACGAATGATAAAGTGACAAAAATTTTAATATGATATCCATGACTAACGTAGTGCAGCAATCCCAAAAGTCAAACCTGAGGTATTATTATGGAGTTTCTGTCTGCAAGGGAAGTAGCCTCTTCGGAGCCTCTCTTCAGAACCTCGCCAAAACTTTTCCTGACTATGCTTCGTCAATCTTCTTCTTCTCTAATCAAGCAAAGGATCCTTAAGAGCCTCCATGATCGCAGAGTCTTATCTTTGTTACATTGCATTAGATTAATGTCGAAGCCTATATCAGCCTCCATATTAACCATCAACAAGAGGAAGGTATACCTGGGAAGTCAGAGGCTGGAACACACGTAAAAATCTAGTTTTTACAAAGAATACGTCATCATGTGGAAGCCTCACTCATGGGTTCGTAAACCAAAAACCTTACCGATAAATCAATATCGGACCTTTGCTCAATCTTATCAACAAAAAAGGGGGGCATGGGGCATGGTGACTATTGAATAGCCCATATAACCTATAAAACAACCATCGTAACGTGGAAAGTTCCTTCATTACATAGTTATTGAAGGTCAAACGAGGGAGTTTACGTTGAAGACCCGTGCTAGTTCACGAGATATTTTCATTAAAGACAAGTGCTAGTTCACGGAAGGATACACAACTATTCAAATCGTGTCCACACAAAGGATGAAAGCAATTTGTTTTATGGGGTGCCAGACTACCCCCTTTTTATCACATAAATAGCCTTAAAGAGCATTTGCATCATAGTCTTTCATATCATCAAGAGACAACAAAGCTCCCACTTCCTCTAAAGCACGAGACCTTCCAACACTTTACTGGAGAATAGTCAAGGCTAAGGTAAAAATCACCACAATGATATAAAGTCTTAATGAAATTAGAAAACATTCCTACTTAATATCCGCACATTCAAACATTACAGCCTTAAGTTTTGAGGTACGAGCCTTTATCTGACTTCAGAGACTAAATTCGCAGCCTATAACCTTATCCGTAAAGCTATTTTTGTAACTTATAAAGAGCTTAAAGTCTCACGAGTGATTTAAATTTGTTTTTCATTTTGGAAGCCTCCAAGCTAATTTCCTTGATCAGCATGCTTCCTTTAAGATCCTGATTGATTATGGCCTCATCCAAGTTAGACTTAAGTTTTGGGTAATAAAAAATACCTACATCACAACAAAGTTTAAAGAAGATGACATAGGCTACCAAAGACTTTGAAATCCTTACAAAGGCTACCGGAGACTTTGAAATCCTTACAAAGGCTATCAGAGACTTCGAAAGCCTTACAAAGACTACCAAAGACTTCAAAACCCTTACAAAGGGTACTAAAGGGTTCGAAAGCCTTATAGAGGATACTAGAGGCTTCAGGAACTTACGAAGCTTACGATAAGAAAAAAAGGAAAAACTAAACCCTATATTTCCCTCAATATTACAAATATTTAGAAACTTCCTTATTGACCCAAGCCCATAATAGTCATAAGCCTACAAATCCATAAACGAAGTCTACCCTCCGTCATTCTATTATCAAAGCCTATTAAAAAAGCCTCATCGAAGTCTCCAAGGTTCCAATAAGCCTCTAAAACTCAAAAATAAGGACATCAACACGATGAAGATATTATGAACCTTTTTATACACTTCATATCAGAGCCTGTATAGGCTACGAGCCTCATAAATAAAAAAGGGAAGTTGGGGCATATTTCAAAGTCTCCAAATCATAATAATTAAGAAGCTACCTCTTGAAACCCCTTATCTTGGAGCATCCTACTTCCTTTTATTTGATTCAACATGGAAACTACCAGAAGGGATTTCAACAAGACTTTTTTATTTAGAAGAAGCCTCCTCAAGATGGTAAGTATAGATCACCTCCAATAACTTCATCAAAATCCTCCATGTGAGGAGCCTCCTCATCATCATGAGCTTCTAAAAGAGGTTAAACTATAAGACCAACAAAGTTCCTTTCTTATCCATCTTTCACAGCATCCTTTATTACATGAAAAATTGGGCTCCCAATGACAAGGGGAACAACACGACATAAAAAAGGCTTTGGTATTTGAAACCACAAACAACCACAGATTCCTCATACTATTCAGTTTGCCTTTATAATTTTTTTTCAAATGGTAATACATACCAAGGATCCACTCTTACACTTCGACTTAGAGGTACATGTCTACATTGGCTACCAACATCATATGAGAGGCTATTATCCTACGCGTTACTTGAAGGCCCAAGACCTACTTTCACACAAGTAAAAGTAGTCAATTAGAATAACATACATTAGCACACGATAGATGAAACCAGCCATCGATAGATGAAAACGACATGTGAAGTACAATCAAGGAAGACAAAATACGTTTCATTACACAGTTAAAGAATCCCATGTTGAAAGGCTCTGTTGAAGACCGTGCTAGCTCATGGGAGGTTTTATTTAAAGACCCGTGCTAGTTCACGGGAGGTTTTCTTTTAAGACCCGTGCTAGTTTACCGGAGGTTTTCTTTGAAGATCCGTGCTAGTTCACAGGAGGTTTCCTTGAAGACCCGTCCTAGTTCACAAGAGGTTTTCCTTAAAGACTCGTGCTAGTGCATGGGAAATTTTCTTTGAAGACCCATGTTAGTTCACAAGATGTTTTCTTTGAAGACCCGTGCTAGTTCACGGGAGATTTTCTTTGAAGACCCATGCTAGTTCACGGGATGTTTACCATGAAGACCCATGCTGGCACACGGGTGGTTTTCATTAAATATCCGTGCTGGCACACTGAAGGTTTCGATAAAGACCGCATGTAATTTGGGTAAGCAATCTCTCGGTAGTAATCCCTTTTTACATGCAAGACCTTTACTAAAAACCAAGAAAAACCCATTTAACGTAGCCTGAAGTAGCCTTAGCTTGCGTAAAGCTTCCTACGTATTGGTATGAACGAAGCCTGAAGTAGCCTCAACCTGCGTAAAACTTCTTACAAAACAATATTCATATAATTGGAAACTTCTAACTTTTTGGGCATAAATCTTCCAAACTAGAAATATCATATGTAGACAGAAGTAGCTTTATTTGGCATAAAAATTCCTACATTCCCAAAGCCCTTAATGGCTACATGGCTTTGTGCCTCTTCTCATAAGGAATACTTTATTCCCAAAGCCCCGTGCTGGCTAAACCTATATATGTATACGGCTCAACGCCTCTTTGCATGCAAAAATACCAAGTAAACATTACTTGAGTACCACTCATTACGAATAGAACAGATTGTTACCTTCTATCACCAAAAGAATTACTTTAGCCATGAAGTAAAATCAAAACCCTATTAAGGTGCCTCCACTACGAGGAAAAGTTCCAAGTAGGGGTGTTATCGGGTCGGGTTGTCGGGTTATCGGGTCGGTCGTGTCGGGTTGATTCAGGTTTTGGTGTCCCAAATATTGACCCTAACCCGACCCTATAAAATATCAGGTTATCAGTTTTCGGGTCAAAATGGGTCGGGTTGAATCGGGTTGGGTTGTCGGGTTGTTATCGGGTTGAACATGTAAAAAAAAGCACAGTGGCATATATATGAACATTATACAAAATCGTTGTCAGTAAAATAATGTGAAAAATGTGGTACATAAGATCAGCAAGTACATCTAGATGCTTATTTGAATCTTTACGAATTGCAGTTGAGAAATATAGAACAATGAAGGATCAAAAAACCCTCCTAGAAATATAACAACTACTATTGAATAAAACACAAAAAATTTAGCCTTCTAAAGATAAAAACGAGCAGCTTTGCTTATGAATTATGATATAGAAATGAATATTTAGATTTCTATACATGTTTGGAACTATACTTGATGCAGAACTCAATTCTGTATATTAACTTATTCCGTGCAATATACTAATCACATGACGCAACTTTATCATACCAAAAAATGATCTGAGATAAAAAAATAAATAATAATAACCTCAAAATTATCTTGTTAACACATTCCTAAATATTTTGATCTTCATGTTGTGAATACGTGTGTCATGCATGTCACAAGTTCAAAACCAGGTTTTGTAATTGCTTGTTTTGCAACAATATGGTTGGAATGTTATGTAAATTTTCATAACATCTGATATCTATTGGTAAGCTATCTACATGTTTGAGGCTTACCATTGATACTTCTTCAACATACTAGCTTTCCAACTCTTTCACCAACTACAATTTCAACTCCCTTAGTTTACGAAATTTAACCAACTAAATTGAAAAACTTAAGTTTCTATTTAGCTGCACTTTTCGACTCATCTAAAAACATATTATGATAGCGATACAACAACCAAGCACCCATTTGATTAAAAAACAACAAACCAAACATAATTCGTGGGCTAAAATAAATCATTTGCTGTGATGATATAACAACCATGTGCCATGTGCCTGAAATGAAAAAAAAACATCGTAGGCTTATAAATTTATCGGGTTATCAGGTTGAACCCGAACCCGATAAAATATGAAAAAATAACCCTAACCCGACCCTATAAGGCTATCGGGTTGTTCGTGTAACATTCCGTATTTTCAGGTCATTTACGACGTCATATATTTTACTAATTATTTTTTTTCGTACGCGTTTACTTTTAATTCTTATTATTTATAGTTAAATCGCGTAAACTAAAAATCAACAATTAGCGTAAACAGACACCAAACGAATTAAAGTTTTCGCCAAACAAGCAATATAATTAATTTTTACGAAAGTAAATGAATCAACTTTTTATATTTCCTTTTTATTTGGTATACTAAAAATTATAACTTTTTGCGATAAAGTACGGTTTAGGCATACCCGGAACCAGTGCCAAAACTTTTCTACGCTTCAACAAATACCCACATTTATACCCAATACATAAAAGATATAAAAATATATCATATGTAACATACCAAATGCCGAATTTATAGTTTTTTATGTATAACAAAGCAATATAAGAAAAATTCTTCCAAGGAGTCTTTTAGTTGTACATCCTATCTCCATTAACCATGGCCATACCTGTCCTTGACTCAGACAAAAAACAAGAATCCCTAAAACCCACTAAGGTTGGTTTTTGTTTGAACACTATTGGTAAATTCTAACCAAGACTTCACATATAGAGGATTCAAGTAACTGAAAGATAGCACATACACAATAACACTTAGCAAGAAAATCCAACAAAACCCTCCCCTCTACATCTTTATATGCTACTGCATACCACCAATCCCAACAAGTCAACTAAAGTTTATAACAACCCATACACTCCTACACACATCCATCCTAAGATATTCTAAGTTGATCCCAAGCATTGGCTAACCATATTCAAGTGATTATCAAGTAAAAGAAATCTAGGGTTTCTTGTTTGCAAGCTTTGGATTTTTATCTAAACAAGAGTTTAGATTACATTGATCATCATCATCATACACCATAAGGTCATCTAGAACCCTTTATGTTCTTTCAATATTCATTTTATGCATATGTTAGTTCATTGTGTAGCCTGAATAACCATGTAGGATTATTAACAATAAATGTGGAGTTTTACTAGGTAAAGATGCATTTTTGGCACACTATTATAATGTAAGATATTGCTATATCATGTTAAAAGGGATGAGAAAGTATGTACCATATTTATTGGTGTAAAATGACCTAACCTACAAAAGTAGTAAGGTATAAAAGCACGGTATAAAAATGAATTTTAAACAAGGTCACTCAAAGGTATTAATTCAGTCCAAATTTCGTCGAATATAACACATTTATTTTATATTTATATATAGTAAGAAGTATCCAATGACGATTTCGAAAGGTACAGAAACTTGTCAAACGGATTTATATACGAAAAAGTTAGAGCGTAAACGAGTATATATCGAGTATAAAAAAGCAGCATTTTTTAAGTTAGTGATTCTGTCAGGAATTCTTAAGATGGTATTTGCTCAGCTCTGAGTCCGATTCGGCCTTCGGCCGAAACATGAAAGTCCGAATGTAAGGCATTTTTACTTCTTCGCGAGGTTCTTAAAGTCTAAAAGCGTGTGATAACGGGTCCCTTAAGGCGGGGGCAAGAATCTAGGCTTTTTGGAAATTAATACACTGCATCAGATCTGATGCGAGTGCTTTTTCGCTCCATGTTTAATTTCCGGTCGAGGTTTCCGGGTCTCAAGACATAAACTGGAAAGGTTGTTTCAAAAATATCGTTACGCATAAATCTCTTTAAACGCCTAGTCATGAAAATGTGATTTAGTTGGTCAATAATAGTCGGGGTTTTTTGTTCCAGACCTTAGAAAATAAACTATACACACTACCAGGAGTAACTCAATATACAACCAGTAGTACTAACACTACCAAGAGAAACAAATAAACTTACCAGTAGAATAACTATAACAACCCAGGAGTAACTACAAGCACTACCTAGATTGACTAATACCCATACCAGGAATGAACTATAATTACATTATTCAGGATATTATATAAATGTTTTACAAATATAAATATGTTTTCACTCAACAAATAAGAGTGATTATCTAAATAGACTATTCATGGTAGAGAATACTCCAATGTGATTATACTTATACGACCTAAATTAAATGGTTTGCATTCGACGAATTGCGAGACAGCATTATTTTTAGGGGTTGGAAAAAAAAATAAAACACAGTGCAATTTGCTCACTCAAGGTGAGTTCATAGTCACGCATTTCAATCTTTTAATGTGTTTATAGAAACCCTTCGAGGGGAATACATGCATCTTTTACAAACTCATATATGTTTACTACAGGTACTTCAATAGTACCTTCAATACTTTGTGATTTCCATATCCATGACCTGCATTTCATCTTTTTAATGGAATTTATAGAACCGCGGGAGGGGAATACATGCACTATAACAAACACATATATTTACTACGGTACAAAATTAGCCGGTTTCAAAACTTTGTGAGTTTTATAGTCCTCGCATTTCAATCTTTTTAATGTTTTATAAACCCGCGAGTGGAATAGCATTCGTCCTTAAACAAACTCATATATTTTACTGTACAGTACAATTGATACCTTGACAATACTTTGTGATTTCATTAGGTCTCCTTTCCTGCGCATTTCACAATCTTTTCAATGTTTAATAAACCCTCGAGGGGTAATACAAGCTCTTTTACAACTCAATAAATTTACTACAAGTACAATTACCTTTCCAATACTTTGTGAGTCGTTAGCCCCTTTTTTTCTACTACTAGCTTTATAAATACGGGGGGAGATTACAGTTCTTAGATTGCTTTGGACACTCATTGTATTGTCAAACTGTAATCTTTTGATCCGATTACATTATGCCCTAAGTTACCGTATTGCCATTTAAGTCCCTTTTTATCATGAACCGTTAATACCTGCTGGGGTATACACCTAGTGTTATGGAAAGATCTATCGGTCCTAAGACCATATGCCCCTTTCAAAGATGTGGTTTCTAGTTGACCATATGGACGCATTAAACATTCTAAAGAAAATTCAATTATGTTTGGGCAGACATCTGTATTAAGAAAATTCCGTAGGATTTTTTGTAACATCTGTATCCGGTTTGTTGGCAAGCATCTTATATTCTGATTGGGGCACAAATCTAGTTAAGGCTTCGGGGTCATGAGCTTAGTGCAATAATAACTGTTATATATTTAGACTTGGTGAATGTGTTTCCCTTGTCTACCTTACTTGTTTTGGACTTCGGAATACGTACTTAGTCCACCATTACTTCGATCTTGTGGTCCACTTTTAAATACTTCTTGATTTACTGAATCACTACTTGGATTTCGGATGGATTTCGGAAATAACACTTTTAAATGTTGTAACGCTACTTTTCTTCTGAAATATTTCTTAAATTATTTCAATACTGCTTTTTACTTAAACCTATGAATTCACAAACATTATTGTTGACGTTTTAGCATGTATTTTCAGGTTACTATTTTGCTAGTGGAGCATTGGGAGCATTCGAGTCGCGCGGATATATATTTTTGAAGGCTTAATAACTTGAGTACTATTTGACAAATGTTTTGACAATGTTTTCTAATACATTATAAATGGAACCTATTTAACTTTGACA
Organism: Tanacetum coccineum; assembly: GCA_026074375.1. Lineage (NCBI taxonomy): Eukaryota > Viridiplantae > Streptophyta > Magnoliopsida > Asterales > Asteraceae > Tanacetum > Tanacetum coccineum. The sequence continues at coordinate 36,923 of BQNB010003377.1, forward strand.
TTTTTAATTAAATTGAATGTGACATTTTATTAAACGTCTCTTTTGAGGTCGTTTTCTGTGACTTGTGCGTTTGGACTATGAAGTAGCACCCCATTGTTACCATTCCGCTGCGACCAGATTTTGGGAGTGTTACAGTTCGGGTTGACCTGATAACCCGATATGCCTAGTTGGACCCGAATGAACCCGACCCTATAAGGCCTTATTAGGTTCGGGTCGGGTTGACCCGTTTGACACCCCTTGTTCCAAGTACAAATAAATTTTAAACCAAAGATATCATATTAAAGCAACAACATTCCCATGAAGGAGAATAGTGAAAAATCTATAAACATGCAATGATACAAAGCCCACGAGCTACAAAATTCACAAGGCTACACATTATTTCACTTCAAATAACTACTCGAGAAAATGACCATTCTTCTCTGGAACAAGGCTAATAGTTCAAAGGATGGATGGTCGGACCTCGAAACCTCTTAGACAAAGGGAAACCTAAATAAGTACCTACACCTCTTTAGAGAGGCTATACAAATGAAAAAATGGCTTACGCCCATATCACGCCATATGTCTACATACTGCTTTGAAAACACTACCAAAGTCTTGTAGCCTACTAATAACGCATAAAAGAAAAGATGATGACAAATAAGTCTAAAAGTCATGCATCCTAATGCGTATACATAACATTAGACTGGGGGGATTTATGGTGTACCCTAGGTACAAAGCCTTACTTATATACTCTAAAAGGTATCCTCCATAGGTGACATAATCTCTTATTCATGTGTCATGGATAAAACTATGGAAATCTCCACAAACACACTTGAAGCCCTAACAAGCATGGCTTATATGCTCTAGGTCAACAATTGAATCCATTATTGTTCCTTTGAAGAGGAACATGAAAAATAAGCGAAAAAACGCTTTGCAGATTACGAGACTAATGGGAAACTCAGAAAGTTCGTCCCACCATAATAACAAGAGACTATATAGAAAAGTTTATTACAATGCATCTCATTTAATACATAGCATTAGACTGGGGGCTTGATGGCGTACCTCAGTACTCACGGAGCCTAACATCCGAATAACCTACAAAATAGGTAGTGTGACAATTGGCATAAAGCCTACTAGGCTACCGTAAGGGAATCTACCAATACACACAAAACCTATCCTACATCCCACAGAGCCTATCCTCCAATCTACAATCTTAGCTAATGGAGCCTAGCCTCTGATCTGTAACCTAAGCTGATGGAGCCTAGCCTCCAATACGTAGCCTAGCCTCCGATACGCAGCCTAGCCTCTCGATCGCTAACAGACAAATAAAGAATATTACGTGGGCCCGATTCAGTTAAAGTGGCCTCTAATATTCCTGCGTCAGACGACAATTGCACATGGGCATCTTTCCTCTTAGCCATGAAGGATGACAGAGCCTATGCTCAGAGCCTTTCTATTGGCAAATACAATCATGCTCCATTTACCCAATTCGGCTGAGACATGTGGCACAACCTAGAAGGTTCTTTTCCTAGGGTTTTCTTATAAATACCAATGTTATGTCCTCATTTCAGGCAGGCTTTTTCTCTCTCTACAACTTTCTCTCTATAATATTACGTCATATTTTGATGACTGATTCTCACACCAGAGGCGGTCCGCGAAGGCTCCGCCCCTCCATTTTGGATAACGTAGCATGTTATCTTTCTTATTTTTAGGTCCCTAACCGACTCAATATCGCCTCATCCATCAAGGTTCCTTGAATCTTCTTAACCAGTCGATCCACCAAGGATATTACCTCTTCTGGTTTTGAGTTGTGCAATCCGTTATACAATCAGTGCCCAACCAGGACTTTAAGAGAAACACTCTTATTTTTTATAAACTCATCATCATCATAACTTTTCTAAACCTAAACCTATTACATTTATAGGGTAAAAGTGTCTTGAAGAAAAATTCAAAGTCAAATACAATCTTTGACTTTCAAATAAAGAAACAAATCAATTCCTAAAATCAAAACATACCTTTAACAAAAATAATAATATTAAAAAAGATAGATTGACAATTATAAATTATCGCTTTTTCCCCTTTAATCTCTTCGAAATAATTATAAACTTGAGTTCATGTGTTGACCGAAGAACCGGCGGCTAAGCCAAAGGAGCTGGAGCTCGAACATGCCCTGCATCACACTATAACGCTTTCCCGAGTCATATATATCAACATAATGGATCCAAGCTATTTAACATATTCACTTTTTACACATTTTATTATTCATGTACTTTTCTCATTAAGTACTTTTTACCATACCCACTTCTCATTGCCTTAAACGATATCCACACATACACTTTTACGTATATCACCGTTCTTTATCTTAGATAAGATCTATATGATACTTTTCAATTTTACAATCCGCACATTTTCTATGTGATTTCACATTGCACTTTACTATTACCCGTCAACCCCTAGTTGACCATATTCTTCACTTTATACTATCACATTATCTTAGTCTATTCGAGTTATCCTGCATATAAACCTTACACAAGTTTATTCTTATAACATGCTCATTTACTTCACATTACTCATCATACACATTCTAATATATTAACATGCGTTATTTATGTTTAACAATTCACCTAGCGCATTTTATATCACTTAAGATTTCTAGCGCAACCAATTTCATATGTCACCTCTATTCATCACATTCGCACATATTTCACTATCACATTTTTCTTTTCATGTTTTGTATGTAACATGAATTCATCTTCTCGCTATCACAACTTAAACCTCGTCATATTTTTATATTTACACATTAGGTACATAACCCATCCATCCTTATTACTACACACTATAATCATTCATCAAACATGAGATACTAATTAGACCATATATAGGTCATTATCCCTTACACAAATCATACTCATTTTATTTAATATCTAGCACTTCATATCTCATAATTCATTCGTCATTTCACAATTATTGTAATCTAAATCAATCATGCTTATACTTACGCATTTAAATGTTTAAATTCAAATCATTTACCTTTAACTATAACACACCTTCATTAAATAATAGAGACAAGTTCTACTTAGATCATATATTGGTCATAAGTCATCATGTAATTCATATCCATCAACTCAATCATTAAACACGTCATATCATGTAAACACACATTATCATACTATTAATTATTTGACAAGTGTTATCATTCTTAATTACAATCATATCCCATTATCATTTTATTTCATGTCTAAGCATCATCATCCTCATAGCCGTAACATTATTCCACCTTATAACCAAGGCATTCATTTTTCCACGCTACTTCCACTTACGGCACACGCAACTACAAGTGATCTAAGTTTAGACAACCTATCATGGAAACCTACTTCACTTAGACAAAGCTCTGATACCAAGTTGAAACGCCCCTTTCTCGACTCTAAAATTTACCAAAAATTAAAAACTTTTGCTGAAACGCAAGACCAGGAATGACCTCATGACACTCTTTGATAAACTGACATAAATACATTACCATTTAGCCCTTGAAAGTATCTTTAACATAAAATAGACTCAAATACCTTTCCAACAGTATAAGGCACGACTCCTAACTCCTTACGGTTTAGTTTTTACAACGTAAACAAAATTAACCAAAAACTGGAAGCATCAGACTCCTTAGCCGACGGCTAAGGGTCATCAGAACCCTCCTTAGCTGGCGGCTAAGGTTCCTATCCGATGGCTAAGGTCCACCAGACTGCTCCAACTCACTCGTTATGCCATTTTGACCTAAACTCGACTTCCGGGACTCGATACATCACAAGAAATTCCAGAGTACATTAACACAACATATTAAACCATTTTCATAATATTCGTGGTCTCAACGACTCACGAAAACATACTTTACAAGTTGATAGGTTTTTTGCCAAACACCCCCTTTTGACCCATTTTCAAAAACCTTAACACACAACTATAACAAATGGATTTAACCTACTTTAACCTCAACAATAATGAAATACTTGACACTTCAAAATAACATTACAACCATCCTATGACACTTAGGGGGTCCAACCTTGTTTTGAGCTCGATATCTAACACTAATCTCTAACATAATCTAATAACTATTTCATTGCGCACTTCCAACCTTAAGCCTTAATCGAATTACTTACCATCTTTCCATGAGCACCTAAAAAACATGGTTAACTAAAATGTAAGCAAAACGCTTAGTAAGTAACCGGTTAGAACATGATTAATACGTCAGTCATCATGTAATGCAATATGAACACTTACAACAAATCCCACACTATACTACTTACTCACACATACCATCGCTATAACAATCAACACCGCACCATAATCACATAACTATAACATACAATAATCACATAGAACCATCAACACATACATTTATCCATCCTTAGTCTTGGCTAGTACTATATCAACCAACTAATCAAGTCTCTTATTACCACACTTTCTAAGAAATTATATCCAAACCTAACACCTTTATTCATAATCACACAATATAATAACATTCATATTAAACATGTAGTAACCAAGTTACTTACCTTAGCTCCAAAGCTAAGTTACCAATAAATCACCATCATCATCCTCACTTGCATCCTAATCCAAAATCATCATAACCATAAACACTTAAACACATAATTAAATTACTATCACAATGGTTTATACAACCCATTATCAACCTCTAATCCTTTTTAATCATCGTATGATCATATCTTGATCATATGATGAAAACCCCCAATATTACAACTTTAATCCATATCATTAATTTAGTTTAACCCAAGAGCACTATAACATCATTACATACTTTAAAACATGAATTACCTAAAATCCCCAATTTGATCTTATGAACTATAATTCGTAAATTACCAATTCAACTCAATATAAAGATTACTTACTTGAAAGAATGATTGCTAGGGTAACTACTCTCGACTTAGGACTCTTAACACTTTACATAATCATCACTAGTTGAGTTTTCCCTCTCCTTTTCTCTTTTTGGTTTGTCACGCACAATACACCAACACCAATTTCATTGTCGGGAATATTTGGGAAGACTCTAGTATTATTTAGGTGTAAGTTTTCCCTTTTGGCAACTATGGCCCCTCAAGTCTCATTCTTTCTTATTTGTGACTCATTATACTTTCTACTTCCATATTACATGTACTTGACTAATGGTTTAACTTTCAGGTTTGAGTAGCCAATAACGTAACACATTCAAACTTATAAATATCGTAGTCAAACCATTCCAATGGCATTCTCATAATTAAATACTTAAAATCCGGTTTTGGGGTGTTACAATTTATAAGCAACGCATTTATTTTACAAGTTTTACGTGCAACACTTGCATTTCATAATTTAGTCCATGCAAGCATGCATTAAGCCTCACCACCTTAATAATACATGCATACACATACATAATTATACAAATATCAAAGTTTACATTTATTTTGTCTTGTCCTTTTTACTTTGCCACCCCTATGCTCTAAAAAATGGCAAGTCCAACAACCTCAAACTTCTACAATACCATATTGGTTCTTAGCTAGTACATATGTATACATGTGATTCTCCTTATACTCTCAAAATTATACCTAACCTTCTCCTTGGGCAAAAACACACGACAAAAGTAAGGATACTAACACAACATTCCATATTTGGTTTACTAGCTACTATTGGGATGGAAATGAGATTTAGACTTATCTTTAAATGTATTTTAAAAATGGATAACAACTAGCTTCATTCTATACATTTACCACTTCACAAAATCCATTTTATTTTCTCTTTTGGCTCTCCTAACCTACGCCTAGAACACTAAAACATAAGGAAGTTGGTTTTTATTTTTCCTCAAGCAATTACAAGGAAGTGTGGTGTTAGAATACTTGGCTAATTAAGTCTTGGGTATTAAAGGTTTGTAAGAAAGGGTGCAAGATCATTTTTAAGTTAGGGTTTACTTACACTTTGGTTGCTAAGTTTGGTGGTAAACTCATTTCATGTCATCCTCATTGTTGTAAGTAGCATGCTCATACCCATCTTATTATTTTTCTTATACATTCATACCCATATTTTTCTTGATAAAAATGTATCACCATGGTTTGTGTAAAATATTTCTTTTAAAAAGATGTAAAAAGTTATATATATAGCTTATATGTTCTTGTAGTAACTTGTGTTTGATTTTTAGTGTAAACATAATAATAAAAATGTTAGTATTTTCTTAGATGTGTTCTTGATGTATATTGGTGGAATGAATTAGGTTTATTATAGAGTTGTTGGAAATTGTTAGTGAAAAGTGATGAAAAACTAGGATTAAGTATATAGTGAAGGGGATGTCCTTTAGGTATTTTTATAGGTTGCAAGAAGTTGGTTTTGCAACATTTAGTCTTTTTCTTAGAAAGTAGACACTATAAGCTTCGCGTGGCCACTTGAATCGTTAAAATCGGGCTTATATAAAAAAAGTTATGCTCATTTAAAAATCGGACAAAAATTAGTGTATCCTGAAAAATTGCTCGTTTTATTTTTGATGTCACGACTTCGTGCTCGTTTTTGAGTCGTATAAGTTTCAAACTGGTTAAATTGGTCAAAAGACTTTTTGTAGTCCTCGGAATCTAGTTTCCAGATTGTATTTGAACGAGTCGTGAAGCCTTGTAACGAAAAAGTTACGGCTTCTCAAAGTTGAGCGAAAAACTGACTTTATAAAATTAACATGTATATTCTTTGTAACGTGGGCTGATCTAGCCACTTTGGGGACATTTTTGAGGACTTTGGAATCCGAATAAAATATAAAGTCCTTAAACAATGTTGTAGTATTATCTAAACATTTTTCATGCGAGTCAGAAGGTTGCGAAAACATTAAGAAACGAATGAGTTACGACTTGTTAAAGTTGGACACTTGTTATTTTTGTAAAGTATAAAAACCTAACAATAAATAGCGAACTTTGACGTAAAGCGTATTTTGACTTATAAAACTAAAACACAAACATGTATTAGTGATACGAGATTATAAAAACACATTTGCATCATCTCACTTCATTTGCATAATTCTAAATCGACCCGTTATTAATTAGGTCGCGTTTTGAAACCGTTGTTCTATTACACTTAATTGATTATTCTCGAATCATTACTTTTGCTTAAGGTGAGTTTATAGCATCGCTTTAACTTGTTTACAACTGTTTTACAAATCTCGGGGTGAGATACATTGCTTGTTTTTACTTATAGATGCAAGTAGCTTTTAAATGATTACGGATTAGCCTAAGTACCGATAACCCACTATGCCCATTATGATGAACCGTTAGTTACTGTGTGTAAGCACGAATGACGTAAATAGATCTATTAGGATTGACATCCTCGTCCGGGTAAGTAGCGCTTACTTGACCGACTGTACTGGTCAAACGGATGTATACCATTTGGGAAATCTAGGTGGTCTCGGGTTGGACACCTACACGAGCAATTCACTTTGCATTGATTTGTATACACTCTTGTTGTAGCTTCGGTGTCATGAGCTTAGCGCAATCGTAATTACCCTTTTATTTGGCATTGTATGTGTTACATGTCATTGGCATTGTATGTGTTACATGTCATGCGCACTTGAAATCTTGCGGTCCACGGTTATTGTTTACTTAAACCTATGAACTTGCCAACTTTATGTTAACATTTTTAAGCATGTGTTTCTCAGGTGCTTAACCCGTATGGATATTTACGAAGTGCATTGGAGTCCGCATTCATCATGGCTATTTTTCATGGGATTTCACGTGCACTTAAACTATTCTTTTTTGGGTAAAAGGTTACTTCGGTAAAGTATATTAAAACCAAAAAGATTAAGTACAAATGAAATGTGGCTGAAGTACCACAGTATCCTTAAGCAACGCTTAATAGACTCCTAAAAAATGTTTATGACAAGCCATAAACACTCACAACTCTAGCTATCTACTAAAGAAAGTAAAACTAGAGAAAAAATGCCAACATGGCATAAACAAGATACTCAAATATTAGAACCATCATGTTAGGATTTATCTTTTATTAAGTTAGTACCGACAGTACAAATAGTTAGTACTGTTAGTTATAGTTAGTACCGACAGTACAAAATGTAAGTACTGATCGAAGGCGAGAACGGAGGAAATGGAAATGGAGGAAACGGAGGAAATGGAAATGGAGGAAATGGAGGAAATGGAAATGGAGGGAATGGAGAAAATGGAAATGGAAATAGAAATGGGAATCATGGTATGAACTATGGAGGTTTCATGACAGTGGCTTGAGAGTGCACTTTCCAAGACTTTTTGAAGTGTAAGCCACAAAATTTCTCGGGAACCGAAGGCGTTGTTGGATTGACCCGCTGGTTCGAGAAAATAGAGACTGTGTTCAATATCAGTAATTGTCCACCGAAGTATCAAGTGAAATATGCTACATGCACACTGCAGGACAGTGCTTTGACCTGGTGGAACTCTCATAAGAGAACCATTGGTGTTGAGGCTGCATATGCCATGAATTGGGTTGAACTGATGAAGTTGATGACAGAAGTGTATTGTTTAAGGAATGAAATCCATAAGATGGAGACTGAATTATGGAATTTGATCGTGAAAGGAAACGAATTGACTGCTACGACTAAAGGTTTCAGATTGATTTTGTTGTGTACTAGAATGGTCCCTGATGAAGAAGACAGAGTGGAAAGGTTTATTGGAGGTTTACCGGACAACATTCAAGGGAATGTGATTGCTGCAAATCCAGCCAGACTCCAGGATGCTATACGCATTGCTAACCAATTGATGGACAAGAAGGTCCAGGGTTATGCTGCAAGGAGTGCTGAGAATAAGAGGAGGATGGAAAGTAACCTAAGGGATAACCGTGGACAGCAACCGCCGTTCAAGAGGCAAAATACTAGTGGGCAGAATGTGGCCAGAGCTTATACGGCTGGGAACAACGAAAGAAGGGGATATGCTGGGCCACTACCCTACTGCAATAAGTGCAGGATGCACCATGAAGGGTTGTGTACTATAAGGTGTGGAAACTGTAAGAAGGTTGGACATCAGACTAGGGATTGTAGGGCTGCTATTGCTCCAAACACTCAGAGGGCTCTAGTTGGAAATCAGCAGGGTATTATTTGTTAATGAAGTGTGGAAGACCAGGACATTTCAGGAAGGATTATCCTAAGTTGAGGAATCAGAACCGTGGAAACCAGACAAGAAACAAGAATGGAAACAAGACTGGAAACCAGACTGGAGGTAACGAAACTACGGCGAGAGCTTACGCCATTGGTGGAGGAGGAACAAACCCTGATTCCAACGTTGTCACGGGTACGTTTCTTCTCAATAACTGTTATGCTTCTATGTTATTCGATTCGGGTGCCGATAGAAGTTTTGTGTCGACTACCTTTAGTGCTTTGCTCGATGTTACACCAACCACTTTAGACACTAGTTATGCCGTAGAACTTGCCGATGGAAGAATTTCAGAAACAGTAATTGATTCCTTGAGAGTTGCACATTTATGAATTATTAGGTCATCCGTTCGACATAGATCTAATGCCCGTAGAGCTTGGTAGTTTTGACACACCACTGGTATGGATTGGATGGCAAAAATACCACGCTTGAGCGTTTGGGACGAAAGTATGTTGCGTAATTCCTTATGAAATGAGGTGTTGATAATCCGAGGTGATAATTGCGACAGCGGAAGTAAGTTGAATATCATATCGTGCACGAAGACCCAAAAGTATATTGAGAAAGGATGTCAAGTTTATCTGGCATAAGTTACGTCCAAGAAAGCTAAGGATAAGTCGGAGGAGAAGCGACTTGAGGATGTGCCAATCGTACGGGAATTTCCGAAAGTCTTTCCAGAAGATTTCCCTGGATTACCGCCTGCTTAAAAAGTTGAATTTCAAATCGACTTAGTCCCTGGTGCTGCACCTGTAGCACGAGTACCGTATCAATTAGCACCAGCCAAAATGCAAGAGTTGTCTACTCAGTTGCAAGAACTTTCTGATAGAGGATTTATAAGGTCGAGTTCCTCACCTTGGGGAGCACCGGTTTTGTTTGTCAAGAAGAAAGATGGTTCTTTTTGGATGTGTATCGACTATCGTGAACGGAACAAGCTTACGGTGAAGATCCGATACCCACTTCTGAGGATAGACGATTTGTTTGATCAATTGCAAGGGTCAAGAGACTACTCTAAGATCGACCTGAGATCTAGCTATCATCAACTCAGAGTTCGTGAGGAAGACATTTCAAAGACAGCATTTAGGACCCGCTATGGTCACTACGAGTTCCATGTAATGATGTTTGGTTTGACTAACGCACCGGCTGTCTTCATGGACTTGATGAATAGTGTGTGCAAACCCTATCTGGATAGATTCGTGATTGTATTCATCGATGATATTTTGATCTACTCCAAAAGCAGAAAGGAGCATGAAGGACATCTTAAGTTGATCCTGAATTTATTGAAGAAGGAAGAATTATACGCCAAGTTCTCTAAGTGTGAGTTTTGGCTGTTGAAGGTATAATTTCTTGGTCACGTGATTGATAGTGAAGGCATTCACGTTGATCCCGCGAAGATTGAGGCAATCAAATATTGGGCGTCACCCAAGACACCCACTGAGATTCGTCAATTTCTAGGTTTGGCCGGTTACTACCGACGATTTATCGAAGGCTTTTCAAAAATCGCTAGACCTATGCTGAAACCGACTCAGAAGAGCGTGAAGTTTAAATGGGGAGAAAAGGCAGAAGCTGCATTCTAGTTGTTGAAGCAAAAGTTGTGTAGTGCGCCGATTTTGGCTTTACCAGAGGGAAGTGAGAACTTCGTGGTATATTGCGATGCTTCGTATAAAGGGTTGGGTGCGGTTTTAATGTAGAGAGAGAAGGTCATAGCTTACGCATCCCGCCAACTCAAGGTTCACGAGAAGAACTATACCACACATGACCTAGAGCTTGGTGCAGTAGTGTTTGCCCTAAAAATGTAGAGACATTATCTGTACGGTACCAAGTGCGTTGTGTTCACTGATCATAAGAGTTTGCAACACATTCTCGACCAGAAGGAGCTGAATATGAGGCAAAGACGTTGGTTAGAATTGTTGAGCGACTATGACTGTGAGATCCGATATCATCCAGGAAAGGCGAACGTGGTGGCTGATGCCTTGAGTCGAAAGGAAAGAAGCAAGCCGCTACGAGTTCGAGCCTTGGTTATGACTATAGGGTTAAACCTTCCTAAGCAGATTTTGAGTGCTCAATCGGAAGCCAGAAAGGAAGAGAACTTCATCAACGAAGATTTGCGTGGCATGATTAACAAGTTAGAACCTCGCGCTGACGGAACGTTATGCTTAAACAATCAAAGTTGGATTCCATGTCTTGGTGATTTGAGGGCCTTGATTATGCATGAGTCGCATAAGTCGAAGTATTCCATCCACCCTGGATCGGATAAGATGTATCAGGACTTGAAGAAGTTATATTGGTGGCCTAACATGAAAGCAAAAATTGCCACTTATGTCAGCAAGTGTTTAACATGTGCAAAGGTTAAGATAGAATATCAGAAACCATCTGGTTTGTTGGTTCAACCAGAGATCCCACAATGGAAATGGGAGAACATAATGATATTTGCTTAATTGTATATGTAAATTACCCGGGATTTTGCCTAATAAAAGCCAATAAAATGCCAAAAGAATAGAAAATGTGTGCTTTTGTGTCCAATTGTGCAGGAAAGGATTGAAAAGACAAAAAGAAGCAAAAACAGTCAAAAACCGACAAGAAACGGGAAAAAGACAAAGACAAGAGCAAGAGTGAGAAATCAGCCAAAGATCACAGCCGGATCAGCCCGACACAGCAAGAAATGAAGTCAAGAGTCAAATTAAAAGTCAAAGGGCCAAGAATGACAAGTGTGCAAAGTTTCAAGGGCTTATTTGAAGATTTGAAGATCAAGGACCTAAGTTGCCAAAAGAGAAAAGATGATTATTAAAGAAGAAATAGAGAGAAAGAACCACAAGGGCTGAAATTGTCATTTTTCAAATTACTTTATAACTACAACTTGGGCGGAGAAAAGACAAGGACCAATGTTGCAACATCTTCAAACATTTAAACGAACACCCGCGTTTCTCGTAACTGCCTAACAACCAAAACAGATTTTCCCGCGCAATCTTTACACAAACCCACTTCGATTTTTCCCATCCCCCGCTCCTCTATAAATCCCAAATTCGTTCATAAGCTTTCCCCAATCACAAGCAAACACGTGTAATCTATCTATTGGCCAGGACACCTCATCTTTCTATGATCAAACGGCCACAATTTGCTCATAAGAGATCGACGATTGAGATTTAAAGGACTTTTCTAGAAACTCTTCCCTCCTCTTCTCTCATCCTCTATAAATAGCACCCCTAGGATCACTTTTTCAGTTGTTGTTTTTAGTTTTAAAAATTTACTTTGTAATTGTCCATTCTTAAGCATTTTCGTTTTCACTTTAAGCAATCAAGTTTTTAAGCTCTTGTATTCTCTTATTTCAACTTGTACTTGTCAAATTTAGTAATATCAATCCATTTTAAAAGTGTTTGTGTTCTTTGATTTACATTTGAAGTCGATTTAACCAAATAAGCTCTAAATAAGCTCGTTTGAGCTTATTGCTTCTAATAAGCTCAATTTTAGTAAAATTTTGTTGTTTAAGCTTTCATTTAATCAGTTTAACTCATTTACATTTTAAAATGATCACTTGAGTTCATAAGTCTCAAATTGGAGGTTCAAAAGAGGAATTAAGCTTCTATATAGCTTATTGAGCTAAAAGCTTTGGTTTAGAGGCTTTGGAAGCCACTTAGGTTCACAATTTGAGCCACTCACTCTACTAGAGTGGCTCTAGTTCTGAGACTCCATAACTTTCAGGTTCTACTCATATAGAATCAAAGTTAGCTTCCAGAGTAGGTTTTATACTTTGCTTATATCTCATCAAGCATTGCTTAATTCTCTTCAATATAATGTTGTTAAAGTTGCTAATAAGCTTTTCCTAGGTTTCATTAGAATAAGGTTGTGTAGTTTAAATTTTTCAAAATAAACCTGTCATAGTAGTAAAATTAGCTTAGTAGAGAACCTAGCCTATTTTCATAAATAAGCTAGGTATTTTATAGGTTAATTAGTTTTAATAAGTCATTTTTAGAAAGTGTAGATATTAGGTTTAATCTGTTTTGATTTTAAATGAACTTTAAGCTTACCTTAGCTTTGGCAGTCTTGCATAAAGGTGTGTTTGGTTTAAGCTAGATTAGACTTTTAAAGTCAACTAAAGTTTGTCAAATCTTTCTACCTAGTTGAGTTAAGTCATAAACTCACAAGTTAAAGAGATTTTAGGAGTTAGAAAGTAGAACTCAAAAGTTTAGAGCTTATAAGTCTTGAGCCAGCACCAGGGCAATTTTCACACTGTAATAGGTTTAGAATTTGGGACTTTTAAAAGCAACTTATAGTACAAAGTTATTTTGTGTTTCCTTAGGAACATTTAGTGAAGTAATCAGCTCTCAAAGTAGCTGCAATTTTAATTGCCTTTTGCAGGACAAATGCATCAGCAGTAAGAGTGCATCATCAACACACTGTTAAGTTACTTAGCTCAAATTCTAATGAATTCTTAATTTTAAGTTTCTATTTTTTAGAAATCTTTTATCTAGGTTTGCTTAATAGCCTTAGGACAGCTTATATTCAAAAATTCAGACTTTAAAGTTTAGTATATAGCTCTTTAGCTTATTAGATAAAAGTTCAAAATAGCTTAAGCCTAAAACTTGCATTTTTCAGAATCAAAGTTCTTGTAATTGTTGTTAACTAGTGGTTAATTTCTTCTTAGATATATCTAGTACACATCTTAAGCTAGAATTAGTTACTTTTGTTTTTCATTTTCCCCTAGAAATAAGCTCAATATAAGCTAGAATCCAAAAAGCTCTTCAAATAAGCACTTTCTGTGACAGGAAACTTACAGCTTATTTTCTAGCTTATTCTGTGGATTAAAGTTCATATTGCTTTTGTTAAAGTTGTTAGGAATAAGCTGGTTGACAACTTTGTAGTTTTAAGTTTTTGCTAATTCTCACTTTTTCAATAAGCATAATAAGCTAGCATCGCGGGGTCTATTTGGTACTTTTCTTAAAGTTCAGGGTTATTCGTTTTAACTATAGTGTAAATTTTCTATAGTTACCCCGCCTACCCTGTTCTTTCTTTTATTGCAATATCTACCCTGTCTTTTTAGTTTACAAAAAAGTTTATATAATTTTAAAGATTTATAGATAAGTTTGTAATTTATGGTTTTTAGTTTAATTGAACAAATTAGGGTTCAATTGGGTTTTAAAAATTGGCCTTTTTGTCCTATTTGATTTCTGCACTATTGAAGTTTATAAAAAACAATTTCCCCTTTTTTACACAATAAATTTAGTAAATTTCTAGAAATTAAAATAGATTTTAGTGATTACTTTTTCTAATAAAAATCATAAAAAATAGAAAAATAGTTGAAATTTTTTGATTCTTTTTGCAATAATTTTCATTTTAAATCTAATATTTTTAAAAAATAAAAGTAAAACTTTAGTGATAATTTTTAGAAAAAGTTTATTTTAGTTAAATCATTTAAACATTGAAATTCATAAAAAATTCAAAAATACATAAAAAATTCTAATTCTTTTTCCTAAAATTTTCCTTTTAAATTTGTGATTTTTAGGTATAAAATTTGTTAAAAGTTGAGCCTTAGTTTTTAAATTCCAGTCTTAGCTCGCGTTTTAACGTTTTGTGCATTTAAATTTCGTGCTAGTTAATTGTTTTTCAATTCATGCTATTATATTTTGTAGTGTAATCAACAAATCAAAAATCTTTTATCATTCTAAACTCGAATCCGAATTATTCCTAAATTCTCAATTCACGATTTTCGGTTGGGAACACGACCCAGAAAAAATACTTCCGGATAAAAAAATACGAATTGTGTTTTCTTTGTGAGATTTTTACCAGATATATTTACTCATGGATATAAGTAATTATGAAAGGAATTCTTACGGGATTAATATAATACGTATATAAATTTGACACTACACACCAAGTTTTGGCGCCGCTGCCGGGGAATTCGTGAACGATTATTGAAGAGTATTCGTTGAAGTAGAGTTTCGAAGATCCTTCCTTTGGAAGTTATTTTGCTATATTTTTGAAAAATATAAAAAGTTCATTAATTCGATTTGGACTTTGTGACTAAACTGCCGAGGACAGTGACTGGGCAAGACACGATTTGGGTAATCGTTGATCGTCTCACTAAATCTGCTCATTTCTTGCCTATGAGAGAAGATGACACGTTAGAAAAATTGACGAGACAATACTTAAATGGAAGTAGGTCCTCAAAGCCATGGAGTAACCAGTTTTGATCATCTCTAATCGCGATGGAAAATTTACTTCACATTTTTGGAAGTCTCTACATAAAGCATTAGGTACTCGATTGGATATGAGTACAACCTACCATCCAGAGACCAATGGTCAGAGTGACAGAACCATTCAAACATTAGAGGATATGTTACATGCCTGTGTACTCGACTTTGGAAAAGGTTAGGATAAACACTTACCGTTGGTAGAATTTTCATATAACAACAGTTACCATACCAGCATTAAGGTTGCTCCATTTGAGGCGTTGTATGGTCCGCAGTTCTATCACCTCATCTGCTGGGATTGAAGTTGGAGATAGTCAGGTCACTAGCCCAGAGATCATCCACAAGATAAACGAGAAAATAGTTCAAATCAAGAGCCGTATCCAAGCCGCCTGTGATCGTCAAAAGAGCTATGCCGATGTAAGACGAAAACCTCTTGAGTTTCAAGTAGGAGATAAGGTCATGTTGAAAGTGTCTCCTTGGAAAGGAGTGATACGTTTTGGCAAACGGGGAAAGCTGAACCCTCATTATATTGGACCTTTTAAGATCATTGCCAAAGTAGGAACCGTTGCCTATCGTCTAGAACTTCCAGAGAAGTTGAGTAGAGTTCATAGTACGTTTCACGTCTCAAAATTGAAGAAATGCATGGCTGATGAACCGCTTGCTATACCATTGGATGAGATCCAAGTTGACGACAAGTTGAATTTCATTGAAGAACCTGTTGAGATTATAGACCGTGAGGTCAAGCGTCTGAAGCAGAGTCATATTCCGATTGTCAAAGTACGCTGGAACTCCAAGAGAGGTCCTGAGTTCACCTGGGAGCGTGAAGACCAAATGCAAAAGAAATACCCGCACCTTTTCACCAACTCTGCACCCGCCGCAGAGGTTGCGTCCTAAGCTTTGAGGACAAAGCTTCTTTAACGGGGAAAGAATGTGACAACCCAAGAATTTCCGTTTAGTAAATTAGCCATTTCCGTGTAGAAATTTGAATTTTTAAATGTTTCGTTAAGCTTTACTGTTTAACCGGGAAGTTGTTTCGTTATTATCTGAGAATCATCACCGGGACACCAAACGTTGTAGTATTTTGGCAATAGCCGCGTTTTTATGTTTTTAAGCAATATTTAAAATTTCATAATTTTTTGTGATGCCGTTACTCGATTCGTTATTTACGTGTTACGTGTTTTAATTTAACTATACTTTGTTGTGCATGCATGCTTGGAAATTAATTCATCAACTAGCACTAGTGATCCTAGAATGTGGGAAATTATTTTTGGTCCCCCCCATGGGCTTATAACCGGCTATGCATGTATATACATGCATATGATTCAAATTTGAACATTTTTCCTAGATATGGTTGCATGAAACATGGAAAAGGACTAGTACTAACTCTCTTTTGATCAGCGGATCGTTTTGGTCCCCCTTCCTTGTCCCCTAATCGACGGCACACACTAGTGTATGTGTGTGTGTGTGATTTTTGTTGATATAAACCCTCACTTCTCATCTCATTCTTCACACACCAAAAATACACTCTCTTGTGTTTTTCCTCCAAAAACACACATTCATCTTCTCTTTCTTTTCTCTCTTTGCAAACCAAACACACACCCAAATCCACACAATTTAATCTTTGATCAACCATTTTGAAGATAATATTGTTCGAGTTGATTGTTATTACCATCCGGGTATTTTGTAAACCAACGTTAGGATGTTGTACTTAGTTTCTATTCCCTTTCGCCATGTTTCCTTGAAAGTCATATTTTACTTTTTCATAAAAGATTTGAACTTTTGCGTTCGTAGATCATTCTGAACAAGGTGTAACAAAGCGGATCGTATGAAAAATCTTATCTATTTTTCTATAAAACTACAGTCTTTAAGTTTAATCTTTTTGTTTAAAATGGAAGAACAAAAAAAGTATTGTACTATTATGCATAAAAGTTCGTTGTACTATTTAAGATAGTATAAATATTGCTAATATTTACGGCTATATCAATTGTATTAAGATTTTATCGTATAATTAAGTGTTAAATATTTTCGGCGAAGAAGGATTAGATAGATGTTGTAATTGTTGTAAGCCGTAATTGAATGTCAAAAACTGGTTTAGTTTAAGAACGGATTGTTGCATAATTGGGTGTTGATCGAAAATATAATCGGATATTCTTTCGAATCAATTTAAGATGACTTTTGAAAAAACGGATATTTTCACGAGTCCTGAGGTTTGATAAAAAATGGAAAGTCGATATTTTTAGAAGGTCATTCCGTGAAATTTAGTACTTAAATAAAAGCCGTCGACAATATACTTTTATTATCAAACTTATGATCACATATGAAGAAAAACGTAAGTGTCGAGTTTTTAGGTCAACATTTTTAGTTTAATGGTCAACCGTTGATGTGTCGGGACAGCTAAAAGACGAACTACACTAGAAAGATGAAAATACAACTAAAAGAACGAAAGTACTAAAAGACGAAATACACTGAAAAAGACTAGAATGGCAACTAAAAGACAAAATACACTAAAAGACAAAATGCACTAAAAGACGAAATATACTAAAAGATGAAATACAGTAAAAGATGAAATGCACTAAAAGACAGAATACACTAAAAGACAAAATACACCAAAAGACAAAATACACTAAAAGACAAAATATACTAAAAGACGAAATGTACTAAAAGATGAAATACACTAAAAGACAAAATACACTAAAAGATGAAATACACTAAAGGACGAAATATTTTCTAAGATGTTTTGAATGTGTCCGAGACTCCGAGTAATTCAAAACTTATAACTTCCGAAAGTACGTATTAAAAAGGGTTACGCCGTGTCTACTCGTGCTCGGATGATCAGTTCTTGCATTAAGCGTTATTCGTTGTACATCGTTCTTAAACGACGACTATTTGATATGTAACACCCCCAAATTGGGTTGCAGCGGAATAAGGGTCCGGGGCGTGTTACTTCTCAGATCAATAACACAAGATGTATATAGAACGACCAAAAAGTCGTTTAAAACTGATACATTGGATTTTAACAAAGTATTTGTTACATAAGCCGAAGCTTCACTTGTCCACTTGTTCAAAGTACAAAGATTTCTAGCACATACAGTTATACAAAATGTATTGCGACAAAATCTTTAATACAAAATTCCCAAATCAAACCACTAATGTACCCTTGTACCTCTTCATACGATCACCAAAAAACATTGCTTTATAAACGTCCAACAATAATGTTGGGTGTCAATTCCTAGGTTTGACTAAATCATACATATATAGGGGGTGTAGGACCAACAAGATTTCCCAAGTTGTATATAATGCAACAGATCAGACATCATATAAATGTAATTATCGTTGCTCTAACTCATGACACTGAAGCCTTTGACGTGTATGAAATACCAGATTAATCCCTACATCGCCCGTGGTGATGTTCTAACCAGCAACATCCTATAATTCGACATGTATACGATCGTTTAGGTCCAAGATAGCAATCACCCGAACGGGGTTGTCAACCAATAGATCTATTAAAAACATCGCGCTCAAATCCTCGCAATTGAACAGTTTATGATAATGGGCTCATGATATTGGTTTTATCGCTACTTAGCAACAAGTAAACATAACATGAATCTTAACCACTTGTGTCAAATTGTAAATCAATGCAGTGTTTTACACCCCTAAAAACTTTAATAAAACAAAAACAAGTAAAAGTGGGGACTATGAACTCACCTTGAGTGAGTAATGCCAAGTATATCACAAATAACGCGTCACACGAATCGATCAAATGCAACCCAATTAAATTAAGGTCGTAGAAGCACTAATTACATAAGTAACTCCTACCATGCATTTGTCCTAATAGCTAATCGACCATCTAAATGTTATGAGTGAAAACATGTTGTATAAATAAAAACGTTATATAAACATACTTTTGGTAAAACGACATAACTTTGCACGTTTCAAATCCGTTTCTTGCGTTTCTCATGCCCACTTTTCGTTTAAGATGGGATTTAATCGATATTTGACATTTTATAATTTTGATCCCCTGTGAACAAAACTTTACATAGTTTCACACCAGACAGAGTTTTGTATTTAAACGTATTTAGTTGTCCGTAAAACCCGTCAAAACCGGCGTATTTTATTCTTATAGCTCCGTTTTTAACGATTCTTTCGAGCACGATCTCGTAATTGAAAGTTCTATAAATTTATAAGGTTTACAAAAATATAACTTTCTATCATGAATAGTGTTTTTACTGTTCATAGTTTATAAAATTATTTTTATAAACTTTTAATTACCGAAACCCGCGAAGCTAGCAGATGCTCGTATCTCTCTGAGTCTGATCTAATATAAATCCGAAAAAATGCGATTCTATCATTTTGGAATTCCTTAAAAATGTGTTTTAGTTTATAAAAATATCAAAACTTGCTGTTGAAATAAATATTATAAAAGTTATTTTATAACACCTCATTTAATTAGCGTATAACTCGTTTTTAACGTAACTTTTTCGTTATTAATCCGTTTGACAAGTTTCTTACCTTTTCGGAATCGTCGTGAAATGTATTATATTATAAAAACATATTATAAGTATACATATACACGAATTTGGACAGAATGTTTTCATGACTTTGATAAGTCCATAGTTAACCCTTGTTTCCATTATTTACCACTTTTGTATTTCACCACAAGTCTTACACTTTATATATATGTATTATATCATATATATATATATTAAGTCCATAGTCCATCAATGTCCTTTTTGTCCAACTTACCAAATTCTTAATAATACTAAATAAGTCATAACTTTATATAATAAGTCATTTTACCATAAGTTCATATGTAGCCATTTTCCTTATAAACCATAAGTGTACATGTTTTCTTATCATGATATAACCTCATTTTAATGATCTTATAACCTCAATATAAGTCCATAATTAACCTTAACTTGTCTTATGTATTTCTTTAACTTGAAACATATTATGAAACCATAAAAACCCTAATTAACCCACAATCATTTTTACACCAAAACAACTTAATACAATATTTCCTCATCCTTTTTAGTATGATATAAGTAATAACACCACATGTATATAAGTATACAAAATGACCATTACAAGTGAAAACTTCATTTTCATGAATAAAAACTTAAATGGTGATTCAACTAAAATAGATATAACATATGCATATCAATGAAAATTTACAAGAATATAAAGAGTTCTAGTAGACCTTAGGATGTGTGAAGATGATGATAAACAAATGCTAAACCCTTGTTTAGCCCTAGAATCCAAGCTTGCACTTAAGAAAACCCTTGTTTTCTTAATAAAAACCCTAGCTTCCTTTTCTTGATTATTACTTGTAAATGGTGATTCAATGCTTGGAAACACCTTAGAATATCTTAGGATGGATGTGTATAGATGTGTATAGGTTGTATAAAATTTTGTATGGATAGTTTATAGGGGGGGTTGAGCCGTGGCTTATATGAGTGCCAAAGGGATGGTTTTTGCTTTTTGATAAGTGATATAAGAGTATGTATGATATCTCTCACTAGGTACTTGCATTATATGAGAGGTCTTGGTCAAAAAGGTGAAATAGAAGTCCAAGAGCAAGATGAGGGTTTCAAGGGTTCATGTCTTGAGTCAAAGTAACAAGGTATGGGTGGTTTAATTAACTAGTGAAGTACAAAGACCAAATTGACTAAGTTTTGATATTTCTTCGTATATTTTGAATCATATCCGGACTAATATAGATATATGTGATGTTTTTGAGTAAAATTTATGTATTGGGTATAAATGTGGGTATTTGTTGAAGCGTAGAAAAGTTTTGGTAGTTCCGGGAGTGCCTAAACGCATTTTATTATGAAACGTAATCACTTTACGCAACCAATAAAAATAAAATGAACAAGGTTAATAATTATCCTCAAAATAATTACTTAACCCTTGCTTGATGTAAACATTTAATTGTTTGATGCCCGTTTACATTGAACGCTAATTTTTAACTTACGCGATTTAAACTTAATTCATGAAATCACAAGCAAACGCGTACAACACTAAAAATAAATAGTAGATTTATCGACGTCATCAATGACTTGAAAACACAGGGTGTTATATGATAGGTTGTCGCTAGAACCGTGAGATTCATTTTCACTTGATTGATTCCTTTTGATCCACTACCCGTATAAGGTGAGTTCATAGCCCCACTCTTTTACTCGTTTTGAATAAATGTTTTATAACTTGGGGTGAGAAACATTGCTTGTTTTTAAAACTGGACACAAGTGCTTTGCGTGAGATTTTCCCTGTTTATGTGTTGCCTAAGTAGTTGTTAGACCACTACTGCCTGAACTATCATGAACTGTCAATCTCTTGACTGGAGGACTGGTCGAGGGAGCGCGAATAAATAAATAGATCTATTGGGACTACTTATCCCTATCTGGGTGAGTAGCGCTCACTACCCACGGGGCACCTGATAAACGAATATATGTCATGTCGTACTGGTTAGGTTGTCTTTGGTCGGATACTTGGAAGGGCAAACAAATACTTATAACAATGTACATGATATCTTGCGTAATTAGCTTCAGTGTCATGAGCTTAGTGCAACGTAAATACTTTTTATGTGAAGTTGTATCTGTTATAACGCATACGTTTTGATATCTTGTGGTCCGCTATAACAACGTTTGAACTAAACCTATGAATTCACTCAACTTTATGTTGACGTTTTAAGCATGTTTTTCTCAGGTGCTTAGCATGGATGCTGTTGATTGACTTATGTGAAGTCTATTTGCTTGTACCGGTTTACTAGAGATTTATCTATGTCTGAACTTATTTAAGCTTTCACATTTTAACTTTGAATCTTTTAAATTTAATCGATGTAAAACTTATTATTATTATTTTAAAACCTTGCAACGGTGTTTATTTTTCAAAACGTACCCTTAAAGGTCGTTCTTTATGCTTTGTACTTGAGATGCTCAATAAAGTCACGCCTCCAGACACGTATTCTGTCCAGGCCCTGTCTGGGGGTGTGACAACTTGCTATGTGCAAAATAGGGTATTAGTAACTAAGCCTCATAACAAGACCCCTTATGAACTTTTTCTTGGTAGAAAATCACCTTTTGCCTTTATGAAACCATTTGGGTGTCCTATTACAATTCTCAATACCATAGATCACTTCGGCAAGTTTGATGTAAGGTGTGATGAAGTGATTCTTTGTTGATACTTAATCAATAGTAAAGCGTTAGAGTATTCAACAATAGAACTAGGATAGTTGAAGAGAACCTGCATGTCCAGTTTAGTGAGAATACACCTAATATTGTAGGAAGTGGACCAAATTGGCTTTTTGATATTGATGCACTAACAAAGTCAATGAATTATAAGCTAGTTGTTGCAGGAAATCAGTCTAATGGTAATGCAGGTACAAAAGCATGTGATGATAATGGTAAAGCTAGAATGGAGACAGTACATGGCAAAGATTACATTATATTATCATTGTGGACTGCTGATCCACCATTCTCTTAATTTTCAAAGAGTTCTCCTGATGCTGGATTCAAACCTTTAGGAGATGATGAAATGAAGGGTACTGAAGTACCAGGAAAAGAAGGTTGTGATCCAAATAAAGAGGGTGAATGTAATGATCAAGAGAAGGAAGATAATGTTAACAGCACTAACACTGTTAATGCTGCTAGCACAAATGAAGTTAATGCTATTGGTGGAAAACTAAGCATTGAACTTCTAGTTGATCCAGATATGCCTGAATTGGAAGATTATAGCATATTTGAAGATGATGAAGATGTTGGTGCAGAGGCTGACATAAACAATTTGAATACAACAATCTAAGTCAGTCATATTCCAACTACAAGAATTCATAAAAATCATCCTCTTGATCAAGTGATTGGAGATTTGCAATCAGCAACACAAACAAGAAGAATGTCAAAGAATTTGGAGGAACATGGGTTTGTTAGTACTATTTAACAAAGAACAAACCATAAAGACCTTCAAAACTGCTTGTTTGCTTGCTTTTTATCACAAGAAGAACCCAAAAAGGTAATTCAAGCATTGAAGTATCCAAGCTAGATAAAGGCCATGCAGGAAGACCTTCTACAATTCAAGTTACAAGAAGTTTGGACTTTGGTGGATTTACCAAATGGAAAAAGGGTTATTAGAACTAAATGGGTTTTTAGGAATAAAAAGTGGAAAGAGGAATTGTGATAAGAAATAAAGCAAGATTGATTGCCCAAGGGTACACACAAGAAGAAGGGATTGACTATGATGAAGTCTTTGCTCCTGTTGCAAGAATTAAAGCAATTAGGGTATTTCTACTTATGCTTCATTTAAAGACTTTGTGGTGTATCAAATGGATGTAAAAAGTGCTTTTCTCTATGGGAAGATTGAAGAAGAGGTGTATGTATGTCAACCACCAGGATTTGAAGATCCAGACTTTCTTGATAGAGTATACAAGGTTAAAAAAGCACTGTATGGACTACATCAAGCTCCTAGAGCCTGGTATGAAACCTTGTCAACATATTTGTTGGACAATGAGTTTAAAAGAAGGAAAATTGATAAGACCTTATTCATCAAAAGGTACAAAGGTGATATTTTGCTGGTCTAACTTTATGTGGATGATATCATCTTTGGTTCAACAAAGAAAGAGCTGTGCAATGCATTTGAGAAGTTGATGCATGAGAAATTTCAAATGAGTTCTATGGGAGAACTTACATTCTTCTTGGGATTACAAGTGTAGCAGAAGAAGGATGGCATATTTATTAGTCAAGATAAATATGTTGGTGAAATTCTAAAGAAATTTGGGTTTACAGAAGTCAAGACTACAAGCACACCAATAGAAACTCAAAAGCCTCTGCTCAAGGATGAAGATGGTGAAGAAGTGGATGTTCATATGTATAGGTCAATGATTGGTTCATTGATGTATCTTACATCTTCAAGACCTGACATCATGTTTGCAGTGTGTGCCTGTGCTAGATACCAAGTCAATCCAAAGGTTTCACATCTTCATGCTGTGAAAAGGATTTTTAGGTACTTAAAAGGTCAACCAAAATTGGGCCTTTGGTATCCAAAAGATTCTCCTTTTGATTTGGTAGCATACACTGATAGTGATTATGCTGGAGCAAGCTTAGATAGGAAGTCTACAACAGGAGGTTGTCAATTTCTTAGATGTAGATTAATATCATGGCAGTGCAAGAAACAGACAGTGGTTGCAAATTCCATAACAGAAGCTGAGTATGTGGCTGCTTCAAGTTGCTGTGGACAAGTGCTTTGGATTCAGAATCAACTACTTGATTATGGGTATAATTTTATGCATACCAAGATCTTTATTGACAATAATAGTACTATTTGCATAATTAAAAATCCTATTTTTCATTAAAAAACAAAGCATATAGAGATCAGACATCATTTTATTAGAGATTGCAATGAAAAGAAATTGATTCAAATGGTCAAAATCCATACTGACAAGAATGTTGCAGATTTGCTTACAAAAGCTTTTGATGTAAGTAGATTTCAATATTTGATTGCTAGTATTGGAATGCTAAATCTTTAAAGTCTTTTATCTCTTTATGTTTTTGTAGAGTTTTGTATGAATTAGTACTGTTATTCATGTCATTAAAAGTTTCTGCTGTTAAGTATAATTAATACTGCTGGTTATACTTAATACTGCTGAGTTTCTACTGTTAGTTATACTTAATACTGTTAGGTATAATTAATACTGTGATAATTGTAAAAATTGCTATGGCTTGTGTTTTCTTGGTTTTTGGGCTAACATTTTGCAGGAAAAGCAAAGAAAAGTGTTAGATTGATGATGGGAAAGCTGTTTGGAATGGAATTGAAGTTAATACTGGTGACTCAAAGTTAATGCTGCTAGGCATAACTTACTACTGCTGAGTTACTACTGCTGGGTTGTTGAGGGTATTTTTCATAAATACTTCGATTAAGGGTTTCAATCAATCATTTAATCGATTTTATTCTTTCAAATACTCTCTAACTACAAACCCTAACTCAATTTTATCATCCATTATCAAAAGCTAACACAAATGGTGAATCTAAAGTTTGCGGATACTTATAACATAGTCGCATTTTTGTCTAAACCCGAAGAGAGTGATGGGTTTGAACAAATTGTGGATTTTTTGAATGCACACCCTACAAAGTATGCACTAACCGTTAATCCCACAATATATATTTCTTGTATTAAACAGTTCTGGTCTACTATCAAGGAAAAAACTATCAATAGGGAAGTACAGTTGCATGCCCTAGTAGATGGCAAGAAGATAATCATCACTGAATCAAAGCTGTAAAAGTGCAGTGCGAGCGAGAGCAGCGCTAGATCGACACAACATAAGGTGTTGATTATTTACCAAATTCTACCATCTTTGAACAACTTACACTGATGGGGTGTTAGCCTTAATTTATATAAGTCAAACAAGAATGTTATCGGTCTTATTAGTCACAATTAGTCTTGTTAAGTAATAGGCTAGTCGGGGTAAACAAGCTTGGATTATAATCTAATATTGTCCATGTTTTGGGCTTAAAGCCCAAGTTAAGCCAAGCCCGACCCATTAGTAAAAGCCCATACGCCTACATGTTGGCTAGGGGTATAAATAGGACCCTCTCCACACATGGAGAGGGTGTTGGTTACATTTGCTCTTATTTGTAATCCTCCACTTCTCTCTCTAATCTAATATTTCTCTTGTTTCTCTTTCTTCTACTTTTCTATCTCTATTTTTATAGCTTATTGCTTATTAGTATGGCTTATTGGTGTAACCTGTGTTAAGTTTATGAAATAACATTTGGTATCACTCGCCAAGGGGTAGTTGGTGATTCTTTGTGGTTATTTACTAGCTTATTCGACAGCTTATTGTAGCTTATTTTGGTCTTATTTTCATTTTAAAATCTTTCGACTTCTCTTGTTTTTGGTCTTGCTTATTTAAAATTTTTTAAAAAGGTCACGTCTTTTATTTTGTTAAGATATTTGAGTCACGTTTATTACAGCTTAACAGTTTGTAGTTTATTAATATAGCTTAAAAACCTCAATGTTTTACTCATAAATATCACTAGCTTTATCAAGAAAAAAGGGTGCGTTTTGGTACGTTTTGTTTTTTCTTTCTTTTCTTTCTTCGTTTGCATATAACATTATGTTCCATTTTTTAGTTTATTTGTGTGGCTTAACACAAGCTTATTTTCAAAGTCTTTTATAGCTTCGTGGGTTAGTTTTTTTTATAGCTTTTGTAAAGCTTTGAAATTAACAGCTTATTAACAAGTTTCTGGGTGGCTTATTTTTTGTGTGTGTGCACGGTTTGAAGAAGACAAACAAGGACGATTGTACAAGTTTAGAAGGAACCAAACGAGTTCAACAACCGATCTAATTCACTCCTTGAGAACCGAACTAATGCACCGAACTAGTTTGCCGAACTAAGCTGAAGACCCGATCTAGTCAAGTTCCTATAAGTAACCGATCTAGTCATTTTCCTATAAAGAACCGATCTAGTCGTATTCCTTAAGGACCCGAACTAGTCAAAACCCTTGAGAACCGAACTAGTCAAAATCCTTGAACACCCGAACTAGCCATTCTTGCAAAGCACTGATCTAATCCAAAGTCTTTGACAACCGATCTAGCAAGAACCGAACTCGCATCAGTTTTGCATACAAACATTTTTAAGCCATTTTCGATTTTTCGAGTTCGCGTGACGGTGCTCTACGGGACGTTTAACTTATACCATCGTAATCGTGAACTCGTTTTGATCAACGTGGTGTATTTACTTGCTATCGACGATAACCGAAAGTGTTCATATGATCTAAAACACCAATCGTACCCTAATTCCAAATTTTAAATACGAAGTTGATATAATTTTGGTGGGAAATATTAAGCATTAATTAACAAGTTTGACAATATGGCACATACAACCCCTTATCTCCAACATAATTTTCAAAGTTAGTCCCTTCTTGTTTAATAACCCTCCATGTTGAAACAAGTTTACACCGTTAGTCCTTTTTTTGACTAAATCTCACCGTTAGTCCATTTAAGTTCATCAATCATTAACAAAAGCTCAAGTACTTCATAATTACAACAACGATTTCAACCACAATTAATTATTGTTTCACGGTTTCTTCTTGATTTTGTAAAATCTCGCGAATGATTATATTTTTTCTTGGTTTTAATCATAGACTTGTAAAATATCGTGAACGTTAATTGATTTCAATCCACAATAACAATCACTTTACCTACTTAAGATCCGATATCCATTCACAACATCAAAATGTCAAATACCAATACCAATTTTCAAACTCCAACATCAAGTGTTCTTCACAATGACACAGTTTCTTCATGTTTAACTTCTAAAGTTCAAGAGAAGACACAACTTTTAAGAAGTATATGCATGAACAGTCTTAGAGAAGTCAAGTCACAATTCAAGTTTCTCACAGAAAGTTTACAAGATTTTGGTACAATGTCTATCTTTAAGAGAACATCCTCTTAAGACTTGGATTTACTAGAACAACATCTCACCAAAGAAATAATTTCTCAGACTGATTGCAAGACTATTTTGACAAAACTCATAACAACGTTTGAAGATGCTTTCAATTCAGAATTCAAAGAGCGTATGTAGAATTATACAAGATTTGATGCTCAATCCTTCAAAGATGCAATGATCTATAACATGGATTCTATTGGGAAATACATGCATAAGATAATTCTTCATCAACAATGGACTCCGCAATTATTGAAACAAAAGAAGTTGACGCAGACACAAGAAGATCATTCAAATCCAATTCCGGCATTAAATGTTGATTTATTGAAAGTTGATTCAGTTGTCATACAAAACACTTATTCTAAGAAAGAAGACAGTAATTCAAAGACTGCATCCAGCAAATCAGAAAAGGAAAGCATCTTGACTTCTGAAACAAAAGATGTGCACGCAATCAAATACAAGATGTCAAAATCAAAAGAAAGATGCATGACATATTTTCGATCTCTTCATTCACGCCTTCAAGTTCTTTCTAAAGAAGACTTAAAAGGCACTCACATCGAACATGGATTCAAACGAGCATTCATGTCACTCTTTGGTCAAGATCATGATACTTTTACAAGTATAATGTTTCTCAACATAGAACAAATACAAAAGCAACTTGACAAAGACGATTTTCAAGAAGATGGATCCATAGAAGCCTTTTGGGTGATCAATAGACAGTTTCAGAAGTTCTTCGATTCATAGTTTTCCTTGTATTATAATAGTCAAATGACAAACAAGTACTTTGTTGAATACACTGGAATCAAGGTTAAATACTTTAAAGATACACTACTTCAACACATGTGTAATGTCAAGAAGTTCGTTGCTGAAAGAACATGTTATCAAAGACAGTATGATAGAAGAGTGAATAAAAGACAAATGCAGACGCAAGAGAGTAAAATTGATACGAGTAAAGCAGTTGATGCTAATTTGGTTGTCACAGAAAGCAGTAGAACAGAATCAGAAGTGCAAGATGACAGCAGCAGGTCAAGGAATGATACAGATGCTGATGATGCAGATATCAGACCCATTTATGATGAAGAGCCAATGGCTAAGGTACTGATAAGTGTAAAATACACATATCCATTTATGCTTAAAACAACCCAAATAAACCCAAAACAGACCAAAAATGGCAAAAATATGCTTGTATTTGTGTTTTGTGTGTGCAGGTATGGATATATCAGAAATCACAAGAAAACAGTCAAAAACAAGCAAGCAAGGACACGAGAATCAGAAGAGTACAAAAAGAAGCCAAAGAATTAAAGCCGAAGCCTCAGTCAAATTGAGTCAAAGAAAAGTCAATCATGGTCGATAAAAGTCCACAAGGACCAAACTTGCAAATTCCCAAACCCTTTTATAACTGAGAAAAGAAGAAAAGAAAGACAAGGGCTGAAGTTGCTATTTCCCAAAGTTCAAATGAGTTTTTACCCATTTCAGTTATAAAAAGGGCGGGTAAATCCCATTCACTGTTCATCATCTTCCCAAACGTGCCCTTGGCTCAAAACAAAGGGGTTTTCAAAATTAGAGGGTACAAAGGACAATTTAAGTATCCAAGTACTCCTTGGTAGTAAGAAATGTCACTCCCCATCTCTGATTGGTCCAATCCCAAAGAAAGAATGCCACGTTGTTGAGAGAAAATCACAAGTAAAGAAGAAAATTGCTCTTGTCTCACTCACAAAACTAGCACAAAATCTCACATCAAGAAGACCATGCTGGCAATCCTCAGGTGTCCACAATTTGATCAAACGGCCACAATTGATGCTCAAATGATTAAAGAAATGACTGGGCAGGATTAAAAAGGTTGGAGAGCAAGGCAAGAGGCTAGAAGGATCCAAGGCAGCCTATAAATAGGACCTCACCTCTCACACACACGATATCTAGTTTTTAGCGAGGTAGCCTTAATTTGGTTGAGCTTAAGTTTTAATTTCTAGTTTATGGGTTTTAATCTTGTAATTTTCCTTTTAAGTAATGTAAGAAAGCTTTTTATTAATGAAATTCAGTTTTTCTCCTTAATCTCTCCAATCTCTTTTCATAACATCTAATAAGTCAAGTTGTCTCAATAAGCTAATAAGCTCATTTAAAGCTCTTTCACTCTATAAGCTGAAATAGAGCTTATTGAATTCAGAATTAATCATATCTAATCCTTTAATCATCTTAACTTACACTTGTAGATTATTGAGCTTTTTGGAAGGAGAACCAAACATGGAAGGGTTCTCAAGGACTTAACTCCTAGCTTATTCATAAGCCAGGAGAGCTTGAAGCTGCCCTATTTGGGAACCTCTTGTTTAGCTAGAGGAGTTTGTAAGTTTCTTTTTCATTTCCGTTTATTCTAGTTTTAATAGTGATCTCATTGCTTTCTATATCTAGATCTGCTTATTTGCTTATTCTCTTTACTTATTAGTGCTTATTTGTGTTTTATTTAGCTAATTAGTCTCAATAGTTTATCTATTTTTAACTTTCTTAGTTTGAATCATAGTTTTTCATAAAATTGTCTTAAAAACCTCTAAAAAACCAAAAATATAGTAAAATAGCTTAAGTCTTAGATTATTGCTTATCTAGTTGTTAATTCATGCTTATTAAAGTTGTTTTAATCTATTAATTGTCTGGTATTAAGCATTTGTTTAATAGATTTCAAATTTAGTAGCTGAATCATAATTGTCATAGTAGTAAAGGGGTGTTTGGCATAAGTGTGTTTGACCTCTAAAAGTCAATAGTACTTGTGCAATTTGCTTGAGTCAGCTAAGTTTTCATTTAAGATTAGTTTTCATTTAGTTTTTATAAGTTAGAGTTCAAAATTTCAAAAGATATGGCTTATTATCTTTGTCTTTACACCAGGGTAGTTTTTGACTATCTTTTTGCTTGAGAAATTTTGATCCAAAGCCCTTAAGGCTTAGATCTTGCTTGGACTTTGTGTATACACTCAATTTGAGTGTGTCTTAGTGTAGGATTCCCTTAGGAAACCTGCACTCGTGGTTTACTCTTGTGCAAAGGTCACCAGTACTAACAAAAAGTTAGTACTGCTTTCACAAAGTTAGTACTGCCACCTTTGGCTTAATTTTTGGTTAAGTAAGAGTAGGATTTAGGTTTATAAATTCAAGTTAGAAGTAATCTAGATATAGCTTAATATGGTTTAGGTTTTAGTTTTTAATTTACTGCTTATTTTCTTAGCTTATTTCAGCTGTTTAAAATAGGAACTTTGCATCAGCAGTACTAAGTTAGTTAGTACTGCTGATATTCCAATCTCAATTTAAGTCAGTAATTGTAGGATTGAATAGCTTTTCTTTTAGCATTTTAGAGTCTAGTTATAGCTTAATATAGAATAAGTTTTAGATTTCATTTTCTAGCTTATTTACATAGCTTATTTTTGCTGTCAAAAAAGTTAAAAAGCCAAAAACAGTACTTAGGAAATTTTAAGGTTTTAATTTGTTAATTTAGCTTATGAATCTAGATTTTATAGCTTAATTAGATAGATTATAAGTAGTTTAATAAGTCCTTAAAGTTTTAAAGTCTAGTTTAGCTTTTTAAGCTTTTAAGCTCATTTGGATTTAGTGCTATCTTGCTTATTTCCTGAGTTTGCCTAAGTCATGTTTAATTTCAGTAGTTTAAAAGCACTTCTAGGTTAAATTTCTTTGCATTCATAGATAGAGCACATCATAAGCTTCTTAGAACACTTTTCCTTTTTCACATTAAGCTTAATTTGAGCTTATTATAGCTGTTTTGGTAAAACATAGCCCAAACCCTTAGTTTCTGTAACAGCTTATCGAGAAGCTCTTTTAGAGCTTATCTTTGAGTTTCAGACCATAGTGCTTTTGTTAAAGCTGTTCTCCCTAGCTTCCTTTACAACTTTGCTCTTTTAAGTTTTTAGTGATAAGCACTTTTAGAATTTAAGCTTATTATTGGACTTAGTTTGTTGTCGGGGTAAATCCTCAGGGATCATTCCTGTAAATTTTCTGTTTTAGTTGTTTTCCAGTTAATCCTTGCCCGTTAAATGTTTTAGCCCGTTAGATTTAAGTCTGTTTACACAGTTTGTCCTAAGTTAGTTCTTAATTGTTTTATTAATTTTTAATTAATAGTTAGGGTTAAGTTTTAATTAGTTTAATTAAACTTTTATAAAAAGATAAAAATTAGGGCTTCTATTTTTAATAATTTTCGGCATTTTTTCTTTATCTAGTGAAATTTTAGTTTACATTTTTAAGGATTAAAATTAGTTTACTTGCTTAATTGTCATTTTTTTGTTGCTTCTTAATTAGTAGTAATAGCTTATCCAAAATATCCTTGCTTCATTCAGATCAGAATCCGAAATAGAACGTGGTTTCAATTTCACTAGTCGTTGGGGAAACGACCCGGGTGATCATACTTACCCGGTTTAATATACGTATTTTATATTATATAACATATATATATTTGAGAGTGAATTTTATCAAGGGAAACTTGGTAATTTTCTTAATTTCTCTTAAGGTTATATTTTATATATATATTTTAGGTATATAAATCTGCGAATCATAAGGCAGCGAGTTTCTCAGTAGATGTGTTGCGAGAGTAGGTACTGGCTTTTAACAGTTCTAGATATCGTCGATTTTGTTTCGCAATCTCTATCTTATACCCATCATTCTGAATCCTAAGAGATGAGATATTATCTTTTAACTGGGATATTTCCATTTCTAAGGCATTCTTATCAAAGCTACCTACAGGGGAACCTACATTCAACATACTCATGATGTTTATTTGAGCATGCAAATTCCTAATGGTTTTATCTCTCCCTTGAAGCTGATCCTTTAATTTGTTAATTTCAAAAATTGCATTAGAGGCAATGGAGTTGGAGTTATCGCAAAGCTTTTGATTTTGAATAGCCTCTTTGTAATTTTGAAACTTAACCTGTAGTTTAACATGATCATTTTGAATAAAAGCAGATCGTTGTTCTAAATCATTAATCATTTGTTGCTTTTTCAAAATTTCAGCTTCAAGTTCAAGAACCCTATTGTGTTCCCTATCGCAACTAGATCTGAGTTCAGCACACATGCAATCAGAAATAGGGGGCACAACATTAACAGAAGCAAGCACAATAGAGCAGATATCTTTAGCAATACTATCAGAAATTAAGCACTCATTAAGAATCATCAGATTTTTCTTCTCTATTTGCAAGTTCTTTTTCTCAAGCAAGTTATGTTCATACTCAGTGTCCAGTTCGTCAAAAGTACGTTTGAACTCAGTTACTTCATTACAGAGGTTGGTATGTAAGTTTTGAAAACCTTGTTTGATGTTGTTATAAAATGGTATAATAGCTTCATCAAAACATTTTTTAAGATAACAAAACTCATATGAACCTTGAAGATAGTTTGTGCGTGGTGTGGTTCTCTCTTTAATGATTTCATCGAATTGGGAAAATTCTGCTTTTAAGTACCATAACTGATCTTGTACTTGACTCTTTGCTGGACTAGTACGAACAAAAGGAGTCACAGGTTTAGGAGGATCACTAGTTAGACTAGCAATATCAGTGGCAGAAAGCCAATAAGCCTGTTCTCGGGACAGTTCCTTTTGAGGAACAAACTGGTCATACAGGGCATTCAACTTAGCATAGTCAATGGGTTTAACATGCCCTGGTTTTTGAGACATTTTCATGCGACTGACTTCAGTCTCAAGCAAGGTCTCGTCACTATCATGCACCGTAACACGAGCATGGCCGGGTTGTAAAAGTCTATGGCCATCATACAAAGCAGGTTGGGATAACTGAGCCTTTCTACCATACCACGGGTTACTAAATCCTAGACCTATTTTATGAATATCACTTGAAGCAATCATAGGTTTTTTGGACAACATAGGAATAGTTTGGGTGGGCATTTGAAACTTTTGTAACAGACCAGTTGCAACTTGGTTAGCACTTTTTAAACAAACAATCTCCTCAAGGTACTTATCCTCAAGTGTTTTCTTTTCTGAAAGTACAGTTTTAGTTTCGCAGGTCAAGTGAGCAATGGTTGCCTCTTTATTCCTAAGGGTGGTCTTAAGTGACTCAGTTTCTTGCTTAAGCTCGGCATTTTGTTTGTTACGGGCAAGTATGACTTGGTCATTTTCTAGTTTTACCTTGTTATGTTCAAGACGGGCTAATTCGAGCTTGCAACGGTCAAGCTCGGCCGTTAGGGTGGCATTAACAAGGGCCTGTTTCTGGTTAACCTTACGATGTCCTTCAACTTGTGTGGTCAATTCAGATAAAGTATTTAACATATAGGCAGCAGAGGGTGGGATAGCAGAAGGTGGGTCAGGAGATGCCTCAGTAGGAACATCTTGACTATCTTTGGTGGCAAGGTACTGATCATACGGGATCGTATAATCTTCAAGTACCTCGTCATCATCGGAGTCGAGATGTTCGTCATGTGGTACCTTAGGTGACAAAGAATGAGACACAGTTCCAAAGATAGTATCATTAAATGTGCGTACTTCATTAATTTGACTGGACCTGGATGATAGATTAGCCATGAAAGCTGCTGCTGCATTGGGTTCATCATCTACATCTGAATCATAAGCATCTTCATGGCTGACTTGGAACATGTTGGTAGTGGAGTGGGTAGGTACCAGTTGAAGTGTTGTCTTTGCAAGATAGGCAAGAGGATCGGCAACACTCGAGGACTGTTCCTGCTTTCGGATAGTCTTCATGGCATGCTCTTCATATGATCTTAGATGTGTGAAGAGATCAACATAGGAAACGGTGGACATGTCTTTAGCATTCTTCACATTCGTCACATATTTACTCCAGTAAAAAGGAAGGTTGTTGACAAATTTGGTGTTCATTTGATGAGTAGGTATGACAAGCTTGGTGACCTTCATATCGTTAATTAACTTGTGGAAGCGAACGAAATAGTCATAAATTAGTTCATTACCTTTAGCGCGAAAGCGTTCGTACTCATCAAAAAGATCTTCCTTCCGACGATCAATAGTCTGACCTGCGCCTTTCATTATTAGTGCCAGACTGTCCCATATTTCTTTAGCAGACTCATTTTGATTGAGGGTGTTGAAGATTCGCCTGGGAAGTCCTTGACTCAGAATGTTGGAAGCCTGAATATCGCACTGCTCTTTGAGAGTATCTGCAGCATCGAACTCTTCGTCTGTTTTGTTTCTTGGTTGCATAACGGTACCGGCTGGACTATTGTCTGGTACAGGATCAGTGATCTGTGGATGTGGTGATGGTCCATTGATGATGGATTTCCAAATCAGCTTGCCATGTGTTTTCCCCTTGATATACCGTTCAATGCGGATTTTCCACGACTCGTAATCATTTTCTTCGAGCATTGGTGGACGGTTATCGGTACCAGCTGCACTTGAGTCTTCAGACATCATTGTGAATGATCTGATCGTGAGTGATGTTGATTATTTTGTTTTGGATTAGGTATCGGAAGTTCTGGTTTCGGATTCGGATTCTGTTAGGTTTCGGTTTCGGAAAAAACTGTGCAGTTTCGCCTGTAAATTCGGCTCTTTTGAATTTTTACCTTTTGGCAATAACTTACTACCATAAATAAGTTTGACTAAACCAAAGCCAATTTATATCCGAAAATAACTTTTGGTAATAATTATTACCGAAAATAAGTTTGACTTAAGCCAATATTAATTTATATCCGAAAATAACTATTGGACATTAATTATTTCCGAAAATAAATTATGTGATGATTCGTGTAAAAGATTTTGTATGAACACGAATTTATGATCCGAATTTAAAAATGATCCGACTTTGATTTTATTTGATTGAAAACAAGATGGTGGTGATGATTATTGATTAAGCAAACACCATCTTGATAATCAAGAATGA
The DNA here is from genome assembly GCA_026074375.1 of Tanacetum coccineum. NCBI lineage: Eukaryota > Viridiplantae > Streptophyta > Magnoliopsida > Asterales > Asteraceae > Tanacetum > Tanacetum coccineum. The sequence goes on from BQNB010003377.1 coordinate 72,495, forward strand.
TAACAATACACAATAAAAGCTACGAATCAATGAAGATCCGAAAGAACTTTAAGGTGTATATGAAATCGGTTTACAGATTAATCAAACAAACACTTTGGCTCTTGATACCAATTGTTGGTCTTTAGATCATTCATTAAACAAGATATATATATTAAAGAACAAGATGTATAAAAGAAAGAATTGTTGTAGGTTTGTAGCTTGTGAGGGATAATGAAACTAGGAAGAGGAGGGATCTATTTATAGCCTCCAAACCCTAGCTTCTCTACACTAAATGGCCGGCCATGTAAGGCCTTATGATGGGCCATTTCGGGCTTTTACATTACATGCCCATTTACAACTAAAAACATGTACAAACTAGCTATTTAACGTATACACTTTTTCGTACATCTTCGAGTGACCGAAACTTCATTGTTAGACGGAATTTCGTATCTCTAACAATCTCCCCCAAGATGAGGTCATGAGAATCTTCAAAACAGGTCGCTCGAACAAGCAGTGAAATCTTGAATATATGAATTAACTTACATACACTGCCGATGTTTCTTTATCTTGTAGTCGTTGTGGGGTATTCACTTGATGTGCTTCACTTGTGCTTCAACAGATCCGAAAATAAGAAAGAATATATGATTGCTGCATTATTTTCGTAATCTGCTATCTTGTGATCTTTACTTCTTGCCTTTTTCTGAACTTTGGAATGACATGCTCATACCTGCTGAAATCTTGAAAGCTGTCTTGAATATTCTTCTACTAATCATCATAACATAAACATTTGAAGAAGATATATAATTCAGAGTTGCAGAGGCTTTAAGTATTTGGCTTTCTTGATTTCTTTGGATAGAATTCGTCAGGTAGTAGAGTATGAGCATGTGTCTTCATCGAATGGAATTGGAATCGCCATGTTTTGTTTCAAAATAGTCACCAACAAAAATGATTTTATGAAAATCCACTCAATGTGTTCTAGATAAAAATATTTTTCGAACACACTAAGGGTTTTATATTTTGAAGGGACCGAGTATAGACGATACTCAATCTGGTCGGTTAATAATAACCTCCAATCCGTGAGGACCGATGATTACAGTATAAATACTGCACCTGTGAACAGATAAATTCATTATAAGAACTTTCTTGACAGGTTTTCCGGCACGTGACAAGCTAGTTCCTCTAATACCGAAGTATCAGATTCCCTAATGTTCGCCGTTCTCAATACTAGATGTCCGTAGACTTACACACTAATAGTATTTCTACTACTAGAATAGTAAAGAGTGAGTCTGTCCAGTGATAAAGTAGTTAAACTTATCTGCGACTTAGTCCGTATAATTCCAGTTCAGCGTTTTACTTCTTAATACAATTAAGTACCGTAGAAGGCCTGTGGCAAAAATGATTAGAAAAACATTCGATGTGCATAAGAAAATTATTTGGAACACAACGAAAGTTTAAATCAGAATGAACTGATGATGTTTTGAAAAATATCTCGAAAGATATGAAGTGCCTCGGGAAATCCAAACTTGTACAAGTACTTGTAAGGAAATCCACTTCACTAGTGGGCGCAGTCCGAAGACCAGGCATGAGCATTCATACGAATACCCTGGTGTTATAGTACAACATCATTCCGCATTCTGCAACCTGAACATGAAACAAAAAGATTCTGTGTGTGATATCAAGATAGTTGTGTAGAACACAAAACAATTAATATCTTGACATTTTGAATATAATATCAGCTTTTACTCCCCCTACACATGTGCATCGATAATCGAAAACTTGTTTAGCACATGCATGGATAGGACTTAGAATCAATTGAATCATATAGTTATCAGTTTTAATTTAAGTCACATTTTCTCCCCCGATCAAAATTATGAAAGAGATGAATGGTTTTGATCAAGAATGGACTTAAAAAGAAGCAAACTCCCCCTCAATCGCGGAGGTGAGTGAATTGAGCACATTTATCAAGTGATTACTGAAACAAGACCTTTTAAATTTACCATATGTTGTTGTCGTTTCAATCTTGTCAGCAATAGAATCAGCAACAGGTTGTCCTTGAAAACCTGCAAAAACTGTTAGCAGAAACTGATTCTCCCCCGCAAACAATGACCCGTGTCATGTCTGGTAAAAAACAATGTATATACGAGAAACATGGCCGGGTTCTAAATGGTCGCACCAAACAAGTTGGATAAAAAATGTTTAAGTCCGGGTTCTTTTTGGCGACAAACTTTCCTATGGGTTCAGTCCGGGTTACAGTCTGAAGTAACTATAAGCCATATTACTAACAAAACTAAACTAAAACTAACTAATTTTTTTTAGAGGTCTAATATCTACTAAAACAAAAAAAATTATACAAACAAAGAGACTTTGTTACTCGTTATTTTGTAGAATCAGCAGAGTTTCTGGAGACATTTGTTGCACACCAAGGAGTGGGAGTAGAGTTTCAAAGCGTTCCCTTGGTAAGGCTTTCGTAAAGATGTCTGCCAGTTGGTACTTGGTTTCTACAAAATATAACTCAACAATACGCCTTTCAACCTGAAATAACACAAACATGTCCTGTGAATGGATTCCCTAAGGATCCGGTTAGTTATCATGCAAATAAATCAGAAATCCCTTTGGAACTAGCCTTTCGATCACTAAGTTGACAATCAGAAAACCTAGAGATGACAGTAGTAGGGGAACTAGAACTAACACTCGGGGAAAGTTCTAAAGGCTTAGCAATGGGTGTCAAGGATTTCTTTGGGCCATAGATATCACACAAAAGGAATTGTCGGCCAGTGGGCTTCCACTGAGGAACAATTCTGGGAGCAACGGTAATATCTGTCTTCCTAATATACTTAGGAGTCGTCTTAGGACGAGCAACCTGTGGTTTCTTAGCATGCATAGTATTCATAGAAGGAACATTTATCACAAGGCAACTATCATGATTAAAAGAAACCAAACATTTATCACAAGCACCACAAACAGCGTTTTTATTTGAAACATAACCAAAACGTTTGACATATAAAGAAGAATTAACATTTTTCTTTTTATTCAAATTCCTAGGGTGATCTTCTATTCTCCTGGCACTCACATTCTTAGAAGGCAAAACTCTAGACTTCTGGTTATCACTTTTAGACTGGGTTTTGCTCACTCCTGCGGCAGGTTTCATTCCTGTAGACACAATCACATTTACGTTAGGTTTTTTATGGTTATTAACAGCTGTTTGTTTGGTGTGTCTAGTTGAGGCTCTGGTAGGTTCCTGAAACGTAACATGCTTCTTCCTAGGGGTCGGTGGAATCCAATCAGCTCGTTTTGGTGGGGGGATATACTTTGAGCTAATGGCATACATTCCTGGGGCAAGGACCTTAGGTTTTTCGGGTGTCTTAGGTCCACTAACTTTGGTGTCACAACCACTAGGTTTCATTTTGGCAATCTCATCATGTAAGGCAGCGAGTTTCTCAGTAGATGTGTTGCGAGAGTGGGTACTGGCTTTTGACAGTTCTAGATACCGTCGATTTTGTTTCGCAATCTCTATCTTATACCCATCATTCTGAATCCTAAGAGATGAGATATTATCTTTTAACTGGGATATTTCCGTTTCTAAGGCATTCTTATCAAAGCTACCTACAGGGGAACCTACATTCAACATACTCATGATGTTTATTTGAGCATGCAAATTCCTAATGGTTTCATCTCTCCCTTGAAGCTGATCCTTTAATTTGTTAATTTCAAAAATTGCATTAGAGGCAATGGAGTTGGAGTTATCGCAAAGCTTTTGATTTTGAATAGCCTCTTTGTAATTTTGAAACTTAACCTGTAGTTTAACATGATCATTTTGAATAAAAGCAGATCGTTGTTCTAAATCATTAATCATTTGTTGCTTTTTCAAAATTTCAGCTTCAAGTTCAAGAACCCTATTGTGTTCCCTATCGCAACTAGATCTGAGTTCAGCACACATGCAATCAGAAATAGGGGGCACAACATTAACAGAAGCAAGCACAATAGAGCAGATATCTTTAGCAATACTATCAGAAATTAAGCACTCATTAAGAATCATCAGATTTTTCTTCTCTATTTGCAAGTTCTTTTTCTCAAGCAAGTTATGTTCATACTCAGTGTCCAGTTCGTCAAAAGTACGTTTGAACTCAGTTACTTCATTACAGAGGTTGGTATGTAAGTTTTGAAAACCTTGTTTGATGTTGTTATAAAATGGTATAATAGCTTCATCAAAACATTTTTTAAGATAACAAAACTCATATGAACCTTGAAGATAGTTTGTGCGTGGTGTGGTTCTCTCTTTAATGATTTCATCGAATTGGGAAAATTCTGCTTTTAAGTACCATAACTGATCTTGTACTTGACTCTTTGCTGGACTAGTACGAACAAAAGGAGTCACAGGTTTAGGAGGATCACTAGTTAGACTAGTAATATTCAGTGGCAGAAAGCCAATAAGCCTGTTCTCGGGACAGTTCCTTTTGAGGAACAAACTGGTCATACATGGCATTCAACTTAGCATAGTCAATTGGTATTAAACATAACCCTTGTTTTTGAGACAGTTTCATGCGACTGCCTTCAGTCTCAAGCAGGTCTCGTAATAATCATCATGCAACCGTAACACGAGCATAAGGCCAGGTTGTACAAGTCTATGGCCATCATACAAAGAAGCCAGTTTGGGATTAACTGAGCCTTTCTACCATATCCAACGGTTTACTAAATCCGAACCTATTTTATTGAATATCCACTTGAAGTAAAACCAATCATAGTTTTTGGACAACATAGGAATAGTTTGGGTGGGCATTTGAAACTTTTGTAACAGACCAGTTGCAACTTGGTTAGCACTTTTTAAACAAACAATCTCCTCAAGGTACTTATCCTCAAGTGTTTTCTTTTCTGAAAGTACAGTTTTAGTTTCGCAGGTCAAGTGAGCAATGGTTGCCTCTTTATTCCTAAGGGTGGTCTTAAGTGACTCAGTTTCTTGCTTAAGCTCGGCATTTTGTTTGTTACGGGCAAGTATGACTTGGTCATTTTCTAGTTTTACCTTGTTATGTTCAAGACGGGCTAATTCGAGCTTGCAACGGTCAAGCTCGGCCGTTAGGGTGGCATTAACAAGGGCCTGTTTCTGGTTAACCTTACGATGTCCTTCAACTTGTGTGGTCAATTCAGATAAAGTATTTAACATATAGGCAGCAGAGGGTGGGATAGCAGAAGGTGGGTCAGGAGATGCCTCAGTAGGAACATCTTGACTATCTTTGGTGGCAAGGTACTGATCATACGGGATCGTATAATCTTCAAGTACCTCGTCATCATCGGAGTCGAGATGTTCGTCATGTGGTACCTTAGGTGACAAAGAATGAGACACAGTTTCAAAGATAGTATCATTAAATGTGCGTACCTCATTAATTTGACTGGAGCTGGATGATAGATTTGGTGGACGGTTATCGGTACCAGCTGCACTTGAGTCTTCAGACATCATTGTGAATGATCTGATCGTGAGTGATGTTGATTATTTTGTTTTGGATTAGGTATCGGAAGTTCTGGTTTCAGATTCGGATTCTGTTAGGTTTCGGTTTCGGAAAAAACTGTGCAGTTTCGCCTGTAAATTCGGCTCTTTTGAATTTTTACCTTTTGGCAATAACTTACTACCATAAATAAGTTTGACTAAACCAAAGCCAATTTATATCCGAAAATAACTTTTGGTAATAATTTACTACCATAAATAAGTTTGACTAAACCAAAGCCAATTTATATCCGAAAATAACTTTTGGTAATAATTTACTACCAAAAATAAGTTTGACTTAAGCCAATATTAATTTATATCCGAAAATAACTATTGGACATTAATTATTTCCGAAAATAAATTATGTGATGATTCGTGTAAAAGAAATGTTTGTAGAACAAACACGAATTTTATGATCCGAATTTAAAAAGTGATCCCGACCTTTTATTTTATTTGATTGAAAAACAAGAAGGTGGTAATGATTATTTATTAAGCAAAGACCAACATTTGTTAATCCAAGTGAATGAATAACAATACACAATAAAAGCTTACTAATCAATGAAGTTCCGAAAGAACTATAAGGTGTAATATGAAATCGGTTTACAGATAATCAAACTAACACTTTGCTCTTTGATACCAATTGTTGGTCTTTAGATCATTCATTAAACAAGATATATATATTAAAGAACAAGATGTATAAAAGAAAGAATTGTTGTAGGTTTGTAGCTTGTGAGGGATTATGAAACTAGGAAGAGGAGGGATCTATTTATAGCCTCCAAACCCTAGCTTCTCTACACTAAATGGCCGGCCTTGTAAGGCCTTATGATGGGCCATTTCGGGCTTTTACATTACATGCCCATTTACAACTAAAAACATGTACAAACTAGTTATTTAACGTATACACTTTTTCGTACATCTTCGAGTGACCGAAACTTCATTGTTAGACGGAATTTCGTATCTCTAACAAGGTATCCTAGAGGGGTAACCTGCACTTAGACACTCTACTTGAGTATGGCTAAACACAAATCAAGCACAAACCAAGCCTTAAGTAGCTTGGTTCAAATTTTCACAAGTGAAATCACAAGGAAAATTCCCCTGGTGCTGAGACAGATTCAATAAGCCACAAAATCATTATAATCTCAAACTATCTTGGCAAATTTATTTAAAATCTTATCAAATATGCTAATCTAACTAACCAATAAGAAATTTCAAAGTAGCTTTACTTTAAAGGTCAAAAGAACTTAAACCCAAACACCCCTTAGAATTGACCAGATTTTATAAAACCTTAAATTCTAAGATCTAATTATCAAAACTTAATACCGCAATCTTAAACAACTTATATTAAACTTAATAAACATAAATCAACAACTGAATAAGCTAAATTCTAAGATCTACACTATAAACTACTTATTTTTGGATTTTTAAGCTTTTTATGACAGAAATGAGAACTCTAAAATTTAAGACACTTAAGCTAAAACAGTGATGAATAAGTCCTAACTAACAATATAAATCACAAATAAGCAATAAGAAAAGCAGAATAAGTACTATTAATAAGCCAATAAGCAAATCTAAGCTAATTAAACAACATTCAGCTAAAAAAAAACTGAAAGATTAAAGAGACTTAAACAATGAGCCTAGCTAAACAAGGCAGAAATGCCTAGATCCTTATTCAACAGGACTTATGGCGTTATTAGAAATAAGCCAGTAATAGTCCTTGAGAGCCCTTCCCTTTTTGGCTCTCCTTCCATAAGCATTTAATCCAATATCAAAGGTAATTTGAACTGATTCTATGATTTAAGTAGATTATTACTTATTAAAACTCAATCTTAGCATAGAGACTAAGATGAGATAGAATGACCTTATGGAACGAATACTTAAATCATTTGAGAATAACTAGAGCTATGAATGTAAAAAATAGCTTAATAAAAAAGTTTGAATTCATTATAAACTAAATGATATAGACAAATAACTTATGAAAAGGAATTACAAAAAGCTTGAATTACATTTAAAGAAAATTTGCATAAGCTAAAATACAATTAGTCTAAAATTAAAAGGTAACAGAAAAAGGAAGATACAACGTGTTTGGAGTGGTAGCTATTTATATCACTCAGATTAAGCTCTAGGGGGTCTGAGCACTCCCCACCGCCCCTTTTCATTCACATCCCTTGAATTCCTTCAATGATTGGATCATTAGATTTGGCCGTTGGATCACATATGTGCACACACGGATTGCCAGCGTGGCAATCGTGATTGTGACACCTTATGCTTTCTCTAAGAGTAAATCCAATGCAATTTTAAGCTTCCTTATGTGCTTCTTCTCTTCCACGTGGCTTTTGCTTGACTGTGAGCTAATAAGAGCCTATTATTTGACTAATTTCTCCCTCTCGTCATGAATAAGAGGCCTTGAATTATCGTCCGTACCCTTTAATTTTGAAAAGCCCTTTGATTTTGACTGTAGGTAACTTTGGAGGAGACGATGAATAGTAACCATGGTTTTGGCGCTCTTTTATAACTGAAACAGGGTAAACATTTTTAAACTTTTGGATAATGGCAAGATTGGTCCCTGTGGTTGGTTTATAAAAGAGTAAGGTTAAATTAACTTCCATTCTTTACAGCTTTGGTCCCTGGACTTTTATAAAAAAGGTAATGGGCTAGGGTTTTGGGCTTTTAGATCCGGGTAAGGGTATTTAAGGGTTTTAGGCCCATTTAAGGTTTAAGGGACCAATATGGTAACTTTCTGAAACTTGGAGGGTTGATTTGAAACATTTTGAGTTTTTTGTCTTTTATAGGTTGACTTCTGTTAACTTTCTCTGGCTTTGGCTTTGGCTTTGGCTTCTCTTGTGCTCTTTCGTTTCTCGTGTCCGTGTTTACCCGTTTTTGACGATTTTCTTGTGATATTTGATATATCCGTACCTGCATACGCAAAACACAAAAACAAGCATATCTTTGCCATTTTTAGTTTGTTTTGGGTTTAATTGAGCTATTTTAGGTATAAACGAATATGTGTATTTTACACTTATCATGCATATAAAGAACTCGAAAAACAAATTTATAACAAAAGATAAAGAGTCAAAACAAGTTTAGTAACGATTTCGGCAAAAACAGTTCTTCTATACAATCTGAGCAGAATCTGTTGTAGTGATTTTGACCTCTTTCGGGTCCGAACCGGCTAAAGTGTAAAACTAGAAAGTTGTCCGGAATGATTTTTCGCATAAAGATTCGTCATTTCTTTTCTCATGAAATTCAAAAACGAAGGAGTTATCACACTTTTAAAACCGGACCTGCACGTAACATTTTTATAAAATGCATGCTGTTAGGATTAATAAAAGGGGTTTTTGGGTGTTTTCGGGTGTTTTCGGGTCCGTTTGAGCTATAAAAACTATAGAAAACAATGTAGTAATACTTGTATAATATTTATACGCGTTATAAATTTTATAACTATTATTTTATAAACTGGTTCACTATAAATATGTTGGCATTGTAAAAATAATAAAATTGTAAATCAAGCGAACTAGACTATAATTAATTTTCAGACAATTAGAAAATATTGAGAAAGCATATACTTAGAAATTAAGAGATAAACTTAACGTAAACATCGTTTCGATATATAAACAAAAACTAAAACTATTAGGTGGTGATATAACAATATAAAATACATTGTTTTAATTGCATTATTCTAAATCGACCTATAATAAAATAGGTTGCATACCGGACTTTCGTGACGATTTTCTTTATTGATTATTCCAAAATCAATATCATTACTTGAGGTGAGTTTATAGCCCCGCTTTAACTTGTTTTACAATTATTTTACAGATCTCAGGGTGAGATACATTGATTGTTTTCACTTATGGACGCAAATACTTTACTTTCTTTCAAATGATTACGGATTAGCCTAAGTAGCGATAATCCACTATGCCCGAATTATCATGAACCGTAAATTACTTTGTGAAAGCGCGTGTGTTATAATAGATCTATTGGGATTGACACCCCCGTTCAAGATTGATGTCAACTAGGCCAACGGACGTATACCATGTTATATTGCGGGTGTCTCACTTTGGACACTCCCTAGGGTACTTTGATTGTTTGAAATTGATTGGCATTCACTGGGGCACTTACTTACTTTGTCTGGAATTGATTGGCATACATAACTTTGTCTAGTTTCGGTGTCATGAGCTTAGTGCAATCGTAATCACTTCTTCAGATATTGTATACCACGCAATACTTACTTTAAATCTTGCGGTTTAACATTTACACTTACATAAACCTATGAACTAACCAACTTTATGTTGACATTTTTAAGCATGTATTTCTCAGGTGAATAAGCTGCTTGACATTCTTAATGTGCATTGGAGTCTAAACTTTTCAAGATTTCATTCAGGATTTCTACTTGCATTCAAACTATCAATCTCGTTGTATTATTTTCAGTCATTCATTTTGATGCAACTTTGGGACAAATGTTATAAGTTTTTTAATTTCAATTAAATCAGCGAGATTATCTTTCAAACGATTCATTTAGAGGTTGTTCTCTTGTATCTTGTGCTATTGTATTAAGAAGTAACGCCCCTGGTTACCTTTTCGATGCCACATATTTTTGGAGTGTTACACATTTAAGATTGGTGCAGTTGTCGTTTCAGACGCTTGTTGATGTGTTGTCAAACAAGTAAATGTTTACCGTTTGTCGCTCTTATACGCTTCGAAAAGCTTGTTTCCAAACACGACCTAACCGTGTTTGTAAAAAGTAGTAGTGAGCAATAAAAGTAATCAGTAGCGATGAGTAGCAGCTGTAAGCAATAACTGTTTTTTCTATAAACATGTAAACTAACGTAGTGAAAGCTGTGTAAAATGGTGTAATCTTGTATCCTCGCATCTCTAGACTACTCAACAGTCAACATTCCTACTATATAATATTTCATCGATCGTTGTTAAATAAGCATTCCGTAAATAAATAAATAAACTAGTTGTTGCTTGTAAAGAACATTTAGATTACAACGATCAAGACTAATCGCTCAACATTTTTAAATGTTTCTAAACACTATGCGCCAAAACACACCTTAAAGTCCAAAGTACAACTATCTACTATTCAACTAACTAAAATTTTAAGTTTCATATCATGAAATATAATATTACTCCCTCAGTTCTAATTATGTTTTTTCTTATTACCATTTTAGTTTGTCTTACATACATTGTGTTATATCATTAAAAAGGCAGTTATAAATAACTAACTTTACTATTTTACCCTTAATTAATCATTTCAATGTTTGAAGGCTTTGATCTAAATGAAAATAATGCATTAAATATAAAGGTAAAAGAAAGATTTTATTAGTTAAATATTGCATTTGTTATATTTATCTTAAGAAAAATGAGTTGTATATTTAAATCATGAACCTAAATTTATACGTAAAGATTTGATTGGTTCATTTAAGATAATGGTTGGTAAAACATGATGGGAGAGAATTTGTTTAATACTTTTATCATAAAAAACGATTATGTTAGCTTTACGTCTCCTTATCAGGCATAAATTCAATGGTCTTATCGTAAATGCTAACTTTTTTGTTGGTGGGTAATAAAAAGGAAAGTAAATTACACGGATGGTCCTTGTGGTTTGCCCAAAATTTCATCTGTCGTTCCTCAAAGTTTAAATCTAATACCATGTAGGTTAGGATAAACTGTGTGTCCACTATTATTGATATACGAAAAATTATATACAAGAGTTTGGATGATTCTAGATGTGGGTTTAAGCCCATTACAAATATATAACTACATTACAGGCTAACATCCTGATCTTTTGCACAGAATAACACTCGTGATCCTTTCTTTTAAACGGTGTTAAGTGGATTCTATTATCATTTATACATTAGCCTTTTTGGCTAACGACCATTTCATCGTCTATCCATTATACTAATGGCCGTTTATAATATAAAATTTTAGGTTTAGTTAAAGTATTTCGATTTTTTACGTACGTCTTTATACCTTTTTATATTTGTTTTCATATACGTTTTTATATATGTTTGTATATATGTTTTTTTATACGTTTTATTATGTATTTATAAAAATATCTATTTTTATATAAGTTTGTATATACGTTTTTATATACTTTTATACATTTTATATACCTTTTTGTGTACGTTTTTTTATGCATTTTATATATTTTTTATAGGTTTTTATATACTTTTTTTACGTTTTTGTATACATTTTTATATATATTGCTTTGTGTACTTTTTTATACGTTTTTTATACAAGAGCATATATAAAAATGTACAAAAGTTACACAAAAACGTATAAAAAGTATATAAGAACGTAAATAAAAATACAAAATCGTATAAAAACGTATATAAAAATGTATATAAAAACGTATACAAAAGCGTATACACAAACGCATATAACTTTTTATACGTTTTTTATACGGTTTTATATACGTTTGTATATACATTTTTATACATTTTTGTATAACTTTTTATATATGTGTTTATATACTTTCTCATATACTTCTTATACGTTTTTATATAACTTCTAATATACTTTGTATACGTTTTTATATATAGTTTTGTATAGAAAACGTATAAAAAGTATACAAAACAATATACAAAAACGTATAAAAATTATACAAAACAATAGTAAAACATATACAAAAACGTATATAAAAATGTATACAAAAACGTATATAAAGACGTATACAAACGCATATAACTTTTTATATGTTTTATATAAGTTTTGATATACGCTTTTATATATGTTTGTATACACTTTTTATACGTTTTTTGTATAACTTTTTATATATGTGTTTATATACGTTCTTATATACCTTTTATACGGTTTTTTTTTGTATAACTTTTTATATACGTTTTTATATACGGTTTTGTACATAAAACGTATAAAAAGTATACAAACCAATGTATAAAAACGTATACAAAAAATATAAAAACATATATTAAAAAGTATTTGAAAACGTATAAAACATATATAAAACGTATACAAAAACGCATAAAAAGCGTACACAAAAATGTAATATAAACGTAGAAAAGTAGGTAAATATTTTTATAAATACGTGTATAAAACGTATAAAAAAGTATATACAAACCTATATATAACCGAATATAAAAAAGTATATAAAAATGTAAATTAAACATATAAAAGTATATAAAAGCGCATATAAAAACGTATATAAAAAGGTATAAAAACTTACCTAAAGTCAAAAAACTTTAAATTAAAACGGCCGTTATTATAAAGGATAAACGATGCAACGGTCGTTAGCAAAAAGGGCTAACGTGTAAATGATAACATAACCCACTTAACACCGGTTAAAAGAAAGGATCACGAGTGTTATTCTTTTCAAAGATAGAGAGTGTCCATGCAGCTTTAAACTTTGAAGGACGACAGATGAAATTTTGGGCAAACCACAGGAACCATCCATGTAATTTACTCAAAGGAAAATAATATATCTTCTTACATTTTCTTTATACATATCATCCTACTCATGTAATTGGTGCATTTATAAAAGTGATTGGATGAGATAAAGAAACAGGAAAAGTAGATTTCACTTGTCATTTTAATGTATGGATAGGAAAATAAGTTTTTTTTTTCTTTCGAAAAACTGAGACCGGCTCAAAGGAGGAGACCGGACAGAAACAAAGGAGAATGTACAACAACGCCCAATGGCAACCAAAAAATAAAATGAAAACAACAACATAATAATAAACTACATTAAAGGAACATGTTATAAGGGGAGGAGATCCAACAGCTCCACAATGAAGGCTTTTGAGAGCATCGGGCCAAAATCCATGTCTTCGAAATCCGTTGGATGAACGGAAAGATATCTTCATCTTTGGCACTTTCAACCCTATCCAGAGGAAAGTTGAGAACTTTATTTCTCCACTTCCATATCGCCCATAAAGTGCATTGAAAAGCACCATGAATGACCATTCAAAGCTGAGGACAACCGCAAGAGTTTAGAGCGCCCAAAGCTATATCCATAACATTGAACGATGGAAAATAGTGGGATGAATTAAATGTCACCAACTCCAAACCTTCCTCCAAATTGCAAGAACCCGAGGGCATTTAAAAAATGTGCTCCATATCTTCTCTAACGTCATTACAAATGGGACAACAACTCGAATGGATGTTAATACCTCGCGAAACAAGATTAGAAAGTGTAGCCAATCTATTTAAAGATGCCCTCCAGACGCAGACATAGATGTTAACTTTATGAGGGACCCATGAGTTTTAAACGTGATGATCATCAATAATAGAGTCTCAAAACATAATATTTTAAATGATTCTTGAAAGAGTTTTCACCTTGAATTTGCCCGAGCTATTTATGGACCAAAACCAGGAATCTGGGCAGCCACGTCATTCGAAAGAGTGAGGTTGCCAATAATAGAGATGAGGGAAACAATATCGTCTAGAGCTCGGTCGCGCGGGGGAAGCCTTCATTCCCAATTGCCACCCCAATTCCCATCAAAAAGACACCAACGATCTTTGATTTTACAGTCTTTGTTCGACTCGAGAGCATAAAGTCTTGGAATATTCATTAGACGCATGCCACTTGTATATCAGGTATCCTTGCAAAACAGAGTGTTAACACCACTTGAAATATTTTGAATAAAAGAAAGTTTAAAAAAGGATCAATTTTTCCAATGGAATCAACCGATTTTAGAATGTCACACCAAGTCCCTTTACTGCCAAAAGACCCTAAAGGGAACCTAAAACCACCTTCATCATCATAAAATTGTTTAATGACCATGCGCCAAAGGGCGTTTTTCTCCGTAAGATAACGTCATTTCCATTTTGCAAATAGACCCAAGTTTTTAGCGTGAAGACTCCCCACTCCTAAACCACCTAACTTCGAGTCCAAGAGGATACTTTTCCACTTGACCTAACACATACCATTTTGATCCTCTTTAAAACCCCAGAAGAAGCGGCATCGAATTGATTCTAAGAGCTTGAGGACTTTTTGAAGAGCTTTGAACAAAGAGAAGTAATATAAGGGTTTCCAAGAATAAATTTGACAAGAGTGAGTCTACCACCGATTGAGAGAGTCTTAGCTTTCCAAGCAGAGAGCCTATCTCTAAACCGGTTAACAACATTATTCCAACCATCGCTTAACCGCGTCTTCTTTCCAACGAGGAGGCCTAGATATATGAATGAAATCTCATTATGAAGGCAACCTAACGAGGAGGCAACCACCTCTACATCAGCAGTGGGATACCAAGTCCAAACAGCCTGCTTTTACAGAGATTAATTTTTAGGCTCGAATCCCTCTCAAAACATTTGAGGACAAGAATTGTTGTAAAAAAATGATCACAGAAATCTGAGAGTCGTGTAAACACTTTCAGATCGAAGTATTTCGATGGTTCTATCGAAATCTTAAATCGGATAAAACTCAGATTTAGAAACGAGAATTTGTTTTGATGTTATGAAACTGGATTGTGATATGTATATATGACCAACAAAAACTAAATGTCGGTTGTAACTGCAAAACAGTTAAACTAACCACCGAATTAGTTTAAATAAACGGGCAAAAACAAGTCCATAATTTCCGCAAAAACAAGCTCGACCCCAGCCAGGGGCTCTGCCCCTTGGACCCTGCCAGGGGCTGCCGCCCCTTGGACCCTGCTACCAGGGGCGCTGCCCCCGGACCCCCGTCATTCGGGGCTTCGCCCCGAATGATAATCATAATAACGCCATACAAGTGTGCACTCCGCACAACCCCGACTTGTTGAACATTTATCATGATTACACATTGGTCAACCAAGTCAATCCATTACACTTAAATCGTATTGGTGACGCAAAATCACCAACAAGAATGAGGTTTTTAGCATTAAGCCTGGACCATTCCCCAAAGAATAAGGCATCGTTCGCATATTGCAAAAGAGAAATATTAGCACCTTCGTACGCGAGGGAAATTCCTTTAAAAATACCTTTTGAACAAGCTTCGAGAGTAGCCATTTGAAGTGCTTCAGCGACAAGAAGAAAGAGGAAAGGAGAAAGCGGGTCTCCTTGTCGGAGACCTCTCTCCATCTTGAATTCATTAGATGGAGACCCGTTGACCAGAATAGAGATAGTAGCGGATCTAAACACAAGTATCAATTCATTTTCTCCATCTTTCTCCAAAACCCATATGCCTCATTGTGTCTGTAGAAACATTCAATTCGCACTATTAAATGCTTTCTTAAAATCCACATAAGCTTGTGGCTAGGAGGATGAGTAGAAAAAAAATATATGAAGATAGCAATACTTTAATAAAAAAATAAACAAATAAAGTATGTTTATAGTAAAAATAAAATTTGCTATTTAGAATAAAATAAATAACATTGTGTAAATATTATATGATTATCTACACAATGAATATAAATCATTCATGATTTGTCACCACTTTGAAGTGTTTTTAGCTTTTAGTATTTTTATTATCCCTCTATACCACACTTGATGTGACATCAATCAGAGTTTTATATTTTCTTCATCTCATGTTAAATCTTTTTCAACAAGGTGTTGATTTAACAAAATTTACTGAAAACAGGTTACAAGATGGTAATTTAATCTGTATTTTCTACATTTTCATATTTCATCTAGGCGCCAGCAAATATTTGGTAAATACCATACTTACTCCATTGAAACTGCAGAAGACATAATCGTGACCTAAATTGCTCCTAAAAACCTTAACAATGAAATAACTCATTCAGGTTTTTTGGTATGCCACATTTGCAAGGCAAATTGCCTAGGGATGGTTCTGATGCAGAGGACTGAGTGAACATTCTGCACCAAACGGCAATACATACATAAATTATTTAGCAACTACGCGTACGTAAAAGATAAATATTGTCTAGGCAGCTATTTCAGGTACACGTCGTCTTCGAGTACTTCACCACAAAACCCTTTCTGGCAAAGGTTCTTGATGCATAACCTTGACTTCTAATTATACCAAATGCCCAAACTTCAATAAAGTAATCTCTAATCTCTATATCATATAATTGATAGAACTAATATTCCAGGTGGGTAAGAGAAAGATGGTGCCAGGTTACTATCTGTTTTTGCCTTTCAGCTCTCAATTTTAGACTCTGCTGAACCATTTCCCGACTTCTTCAAGCTGCCCAAGATGCCATTAATCAAGTTTTCTTTGTCATCGTCGGGTTTCTCTGCCACAAACGAGTAACGCTTTGATGGTTTTCCCTTATGTTCATAGTTGGTCCCTATAGTATCATTTGCGCCAGCCTCACCATACAATGGAAGTGTCGTGTTGTTTGAATCAGACCCATCTGAAGCTATCCTATTGTTGCTATCCTCCTTGTTACCATACCATGAATCGAGTATCTGCAGTAACGAGCTGTCACCTTCTCTCCTACACTTGGCTTGGTTTTTTGATCCTGATGGGGAACTCTCTTCTTCTGAATCAGAGAGATCATCATCTGACACGGTTTCAAAATCATCTTTCTTGGTTTTCAATTGGGCAACAGGTCCAAGTTCTTCCCATTGGTTATCACTATCATCATCCTTTCTTGAGAATTTAGCCTTTTCTGTACGCAAACCTGTTGATTTATCCCCAGATGAACATATATGATTAGATTCCAGCTTCACCCCGGGCATTATCTGAAGCAGAGTTGCCAGCTTCTGGTAACCAAGCTGTTGAACTTCCAACGGGTATCCATACTTCTCAAGGAATATTTGTTTGAATCTACAGATATCGAAACCACCTGGATGTTCTTTAACTACCTCATCCACAAGCTTCTGACAGTGTCTTAATATTTGACTCCGGTTTTTCGGAGAGACTTTCTTCTTGATGGGAAGCATAGAACTTCCAAGTTGGCGGGTTTGTTCTTCTGAATTGCTATTCACAGAATCTTTTGAATTAAAGTTTTTGCTGAGAGAGCTGCTTCTTGTTCCAACGACTCTGAATGGATAAGGCTGTGATGGGCTTTCTATCACCCATTTCTTCTCTGAGATTAGCAACTCCACAAGGTTCACCATATGTGATTCACTTAGAGAATGGAGTCGAGAGGGTCCATATTTCTGCAAGTTTTGCACCATCTGCTGCCTATTTGAAACCAACAACACAAAACGGTTCAGTTAGTATTATGCAACTCGACAAGCTTAGATAATGAAAATCACGAATATAGATTAGCTTATACATCAGAAAATCTACCAAATTGTTATGGCGTGAGGGTATAAAAGAAAGTCAATGCTTGAAAATGATGGAAACAACCAGTACCATTCCATTTTTCATTTTCATCCTGCAATAGCAAATCTAGCAATCCACTAAGATTTACTTGATTCTTGTAATTAATAGCACCAAAACCAAGTGTGAATCTATCGCAAGGCATCAACTTCAACTACTCATAGCATATAATGTCATATCAGTAACGTACTTATGCCGAGATAATTTTAAACATTTTATAATTTAGTTACCCTTGATTGGGCCAAAGTAGAAGTGCATGCTCCAAAGTTAACATTGGTCTATAGCACACTACCATGTTTTTTTTGACTTTTTCCCATCTTAATACTAGTAAAGTTGGATATAGACTCATCGATAGTTTGTTCATTGTTTCTATTAATTTCCTTTGTGTTACTATTCAGCTTGTTTATTTTCTCGAGATTTCCTTTTGATGCTTGTTATACTTTTTCTTCATTATTTTCTCCATCAATTCTTTAGTATATTGCCTGATTGGAAGGTAAAGCATAAGAAGACTCTAATTGAACAATAGTTGGAGCTAGACATCTCCTGGAAACTATAATTCTACGGAAATTACTGGGATACCTAACATGTATGTCTAAACCTACGTGGCAACATTCTCTTGGTTATAGCAAATGGACTCACTTATTCACAAACCAATAAAACAGTAACACGGAGCTTTAGGCATAAGGTTAGTCATAATTTTAAGCCTCCCCATCATTTCTCTCTATTTCTACATTATAAGTGGCAAACATCCAGACAGGTCAGAACAATAGTTTTTGGTAGGTTGAAACAAGCAAGATAAGCTTGACCTAGAACCCTATATTTTAAGTTAATAAGTTCTCCATTGCATATATGAGTTCACAAGTAACTATGATATACAAAAATCAACTGGTTCGTTATTCCCTTGAGCATACAAAAGAATGAGCTAGGGTTGAGAGCCATCTTCTAGTGTCATACATCAGTTATGTTAAATTGAAGGACATTTATGCTTCTATCTTAATCAATATTATTCTAGACTATCACATATAGCTGGTACTAAAATTTCATCATATACAGATCTATATGTAACATGCCCCATGAAAAAGGATCATTGTTTGCATACTTTCTTCAAAAAAATGGTATTGTTAAATAAAAACATATACAATTGTTAAATTCACCCAAAGCATATAATTTTACTAAAATGAACCACATGCTTATGGGGGAAGGCAATATTCACCCATGTTGTCTATGTTATAGCATTGTCATTGGTTTGCCTGCTTAAAACTTTTTTGGGTTATCTATACCTAATAGGTTATAATAACTAGGCAAGTCATTCTTGTTGATGATTAGAAATTCAACGATACCAATGTCTATGTAACCACTTTGTTCTCATTCAGGATAGACAGATGCAAGTCCATGATTGAAGTATGACATGATACAAGTGCATCATGAGAATGGTCACTTTGGTCATTTTATAACGTGTACATAATCGATTAGTATTACATGTAAAAAAGTTTTTAAAAAAATGAATTTTAATGCAACATATCCAATGTTAATCAAATAATGTACTTTTTTCCAGTGAACGGCAAGTAAAGAATGTACTTAACCAAAAACATTCACAACACAATATAAACAGTAAATATGTCAAATCATATGCCAATTCATCAATCAATCACCAAGCCACTTGACTTAGCTGTTCAGCCAATGGGTCAATGATTAGAGTGAGTTTTTCTAAGAAATAATCCACTCAGTTTAACTGGTTTGGTGCAGTCTGGATTTTTGAACATTGGCCTTACCAATCACGGTCACAAACTACAAAATAATTAATTACCTATGAAACTGCACATTTTGCAAAGCTAAGCCATAATCTGGGATTTTAAGGATAAGATTTTCCCATTATCTACAATGGCATAGTCACAAACACAGAAACTACAACGGAAGACAAGAACGAACCTGGTCCTCGATTTGAAAATTAACGCTGAACCTTTGGTGGTTACTAAGTAAGCCAACATGTCATTCCAAAAAGTTTCTGTGAAGATTTCTTGCGTCTCTGAATGACTTGATATCTCCTTATCACTTTTACTGATTTCTGCATTCACATCATCAAAGTTCTTATCACTCTCCCAAAACTTACACCAGCTCACAATCTTGCTAAAGACGCCACGAGGCTTGCTAACTTTATCATCATTTTCTGCAGATTTGCTACCAACTTCTGCATCTTGAGTCACTTCATTAGTTGATAAAGAAGATGGGGACACCTTCTCCACATCAGAAGATTGATCTTTGGAACGCACATTATTTTCATCAGCATGTACTTTATCACTGCTATTTTGGGAAGTAGAACATTCATTATCAGTATGAGGGATGTTTGTTGGATGACCATCATTACCCCTAAACCATTTCCTCCACATTGACTTGAAAACTCCCACATCTGGTTCAGGTGTCTTCGTCTTGATAGGATGCCACGGACCAGCATTCACTTCACCTTTAGATTGTTCCGAAACTCGCAGTGGCTCTTCTTGTTGTCCATGAAGTTCTTGCGAGTCTGTAGAAAGTTTTTCTTCATTTAATTCCGTGGAGGATGATAGTGTTTCCTTCTTAGGGGCCAGTGAAGTGTCGGTAGCACCATCTTCCTTTAAAGCAACAACTGGAACCGGGTCATTTGTATCTTTTGTAGTTTCACTGGGACCAGAACCCTTATTGGGAGTAGGCATACGTGTTTCACCATTTTTGGGGCTAATTCCATGTATTATATATTGACCATCTTTCTGAGACTGAAGTTTTAACAAATTTGGCATGGCCAACAGAAAACGGGAGAACTTTTTATAACCGTAAAAATCCTGCTCAATAGTAAGACTTTTTTTCCCCAATTCCGATCGAAGTTCTGTAATTGAAATCCCTTTAGGATATGAAGTCAATATATTACTTATGGTATCTGAAAGTAGCTTTGGAATTGGGCGAGCTTTAATCTCTGAATTTGTGTCAGAAGCATCCTCTAATTGCACAAACGAAGCTTGGTTACATACGACAAAAGGGTCTTCAAGAGGAACTCTATAATGGCCATACCATGAAGCAAAAGGACCATCTGGAGGTTGGTTGAAATGTTTTCCAGTTAAGCTTTCCCCTTTAACCAATGAAGTCCACTGCCACATGATACTTGCCGCACTACAAAGAACTGCAGGAGCATTTTCTGTACTAGCAAGCAGTATGTTATAATTGTTCATTCTTAATCGGTGTAAAGTGCTAGCAAAATCTCTGTCCCCGGAAATTAGCAAAAGATGTGCGGGGGGTGGATTCTGAGAGACCCAATACATGAGATCTACCAAAAGAGACCTGTCTGCACTGTTCTTCCCCCCTGTATGAAACAAAAAAAAAACGTATCATTACTCATTCTAGACATTCCTTAGAAGAATATAAATTAGTGTCTAAAATAAATGGCAGAATGGAAGCAGTCTCTCTACTTTCGGGTATATCCCGGGGGTAGGGGTAGGATCCGTCTACATTCTACCTCCCCAATACCCCGCCCCAGCGGGATTGGGTATGATGTTGTTGTTGTCTAAATTAAATGGCACAAACAAGTCCAACCGGCAACTAGTACTTTCCGTAACCAGTTCATCCAGAAATTGAACATCATCCAATACTTTGGTACATGCTGCATAAGTCGTAGACCTATTTTGGAACTTGTGTACTAATAATACTGAAGTCATGACCTGCTCAATTTCAATGAGATGTTGCAGTTTCAATACAAGTTCTTGATTGAGAAGGACATAGCGAGTACATAATAGCATAACTCTCTAACAAGTTACACAAGTAAATGATATATCTAACAACTGTAACAAGTAATAACATAACAGGATATTGTTATTATATTAACATCGTAATTAAGTTTTGTAACAATCCATTCAAAAATTGCTATTTCTAATGGGACAAAAAAAACCAAATACAACATTCTTCACTCTTAAGTAAACTGGTCCATTCTAAAAACTAACAAACTATAGAAGATTAATAACTACTTCGTATTACATTAGTATTTTCATAGTATTCCAACAAATTTGAAAACATGAGTTACAGCTAACCAAAATACTATAATCATAAAACAACAACATACTTATCTCCATGGTCATAAGACTACTAGAAGTTGCTTAGTTAAGTGTTTATATTCTTTTCTTAGATAAGCACTTAAAAGTAAGCAATTCTCTCATTTCTGGTTCATTTTTTATGACATAAAATATATATAGTATTTTCTCAAATGTCCAATCGATCATTGTGCAATTTCATAAGAAACAACAAAGGTGGAACACTTAGTAAACTTAACAGGTGTTTGTTTAAGCTTATTTATGGGCTTACAAGCTAATATGTTTTCGGCTTATGTTTCATAAGCTTCAGTATTTTTGTCTTATTTTAAGACTTAAGGGTTTATATAAGTTTATTACGTCATAACAAACTCATATAAATATAAGCCCACAAGTTTCAAAAATAGCCGAAAAAACTGAGCTTATAGAATACACACCGAAAACAGATAAGCCCACGAATAAGCGTTATCAAACACCTAAGGGGGTGTTTGCTTAAGCTTATTTTTGGGCTTATAAGCTTATCTTATCTCGGCTTATATTTCATAAGCCCTATTTTTCTGGCTTAATTTGAAACTTATGAGCTTATATAACCTTGTTATGATATAACAAGGTTATATACTTATATAAGCCCATAAGTTTGAAAATTGAGCTTGTGAAATATAAGCCGAAATAAGATAAGCTCGTAAGCCCAAAAATAAACTTAAACGAACGCCTTAACAAATAGATTTATAAAAAACACAGTATAATGATATACATTAACAACACAATAAGTAGGTTGCTATTTTACGACACTAGCACTAAACAATACAATCCGTTAGGAATATGCGTATTAAACGTTGCAAATCTTTTTAAAAGTTTTTGTGACTTGCTATACCACAAAATAGTACCGCTTTGGTATCCTGAACTACGAAATGTCCCAAAAAATGTTACAATTTTATTAGGGGCGACTTTTCTGAAACCGTAACCATATCTATTGTTAGTAGTGGGCAATTAATTGAGTACAAGGTATAAAAGCTATAGAAACATGAAATGGTTATATACCGTTGGGAATATGCGTAAGATTGATCCCGGTGGCCGAAAGTGCCTCCTGATTAGCCCTAGAGAGCTGCAGGACATCGCCAAAAGCGGTAATAGAAATAGGACCTTTAATGCCAACAGTTCTAACAGCAGCAGTTATAAACTGAGTAACTTTAAAAACATTGGCATTATTCGGAACTTGACAGTTTTCAAAGTCCCACCATACTGATACCCGTACATTTCTTACATCTTCTAAATAGCTACTACTGTTATTACTGCGTCTTGTATGATATGATGATGAGGATGATGTGGTGAGGTCGTGTGGTGAGGTTGAAAAGTGGCGCCGCGTGGAATGGAGGATGTGACGGCGCGTGAGGAGGATTGTGGTGGTTGATGGGAGGTGTTTCATGGTGTTTTGTAATGTGTTTTAGTGTTGTGCCTCCATTGATGGGAAAATGAAAAACCTTGGTTTGAAGGTTAAAACCCTAAGGCACGTGTGTCTCACGTGATGTGTTGTGGTGACTTATACTTTGTCATCAACCAAACAAAAAGAAAGTATTTTGCTTATGCCGGTTCACCGGTTTTTATCGGTTTTGACAGGTTCTCTCTGGGTTTTTTTCGAACGGCTTTTATTGGCTAGCCGAACTGGTGGCGACTCCTGTTCCCGGTTGACCCGTTGGTCTAGTCCGGTTTTTAAAACTATATGTATCATCAACTTGTTAGCATATAAATTGGGGTAAAAGCCATAAAATACCAACCTACTTTCTGAAACTTACCACAATGAACCATTTACTTTTTTATTACCGATATGACCAATGTACTTTCAAATTATTTTTCAACTTGAACAAAACGTTTGTACCGTTAGTTATTATGTGACAACGTTAGTCAATTTAGCTAACGATCGTTTGAGGAAGTTTCAAAAATCGTCCCTGTGGTTTTAATATATTTTTCTTTTTTTCGAAAAAAAAAATTTCGAAATTTTTATAAAAAATTTTGAAAATTTTTTTTTTTTCGAAAATTTTTGCAAATTTTTTCGAAAATATATATTTTTTTCGAACATTTTTTTTGAAAAAAAATTTTCAAAATTTTTTTCTAAACTTCTTTTTTTCGTAAATTTTTTATGTGTATAAATTTTTTTTCGAATTTTTATTATAAAAATTTTCTCGATATTTTTTATAAAAATGTGTAAAAATTTTCGAAAAAAAAATATATTTACGAAAAAAAATTTCGAAAATTTTTACACATTTTTATAAAAAATATCGAGAAAATTTTTATAATAAAAATTCGAAAAAAAATTTATACACATAAAAAATTTACGAAAAAAAGAAGTTTAGAAAAAAAATTTGAAAATTTTTTTTCAAAAAAAATGTTCGAAAAAAATATATATTTTCGAAAAAATTTGCAAAAATTTTCGAAATTTTTTCAAAAAATTTTCGAAAAAAAAAAAAAATTTCAAAATTTTTTATAAAAATTTCGAAATTTTTTTTTTCGAAAAAAAGAAAAAGAAAAAAAAATTTCAAAATTTTTCAAATAAATGGTTCGAATACAATATATAATTTTCGAAAAAATTTGCAAAAATTTTCGAAAAAAAAAAAAAAATTTCAAAATTTTTATAAAAATTTCGAAATTTTTTTTTTTCGAAAGTAAAAAAAAAATTTCAAACTTTTTGAAAAAAAATGGTTCGAAAAAAAATATATTTTTCGAAAAAATTTGCAAAAAATTTTCGAAAAAAAAGGGTAAAAAAAAAAAAAAAATTCGATGATTTTAAAAAGAAAAATATATTAAACACTGGGACGATTTTTGAAACTTCCTCACAACGATCGTTAGCTAAATTGACTTAACGTTGTATAATAACTAACGGTACAAAAGTTTTGTTAAGTTGAAAAATAAATTTGAAAAGTACATTGGTCATTTCGGGGTAATAAAAAGTAAATGGTTCATTGTGGTAAGTTTCAGAAAGTAGGTTGGTATTCTATGGCTTTTACCCTATAAATTGTATGAAACTTTGTGTGCTTTATTCGTATGTACAATTTGTATAATAACTTGTACTTTTTATTTTAAAGATGTTTTAAAAATAACATTAATTAGTTTATACTTTGTGCTTGGATGGTTTGTACAATAAAAGCATCCACTGTGAAGGTTTATATAATTAAAACTTCATTAATTTATAAACTTTTTCATATTATAAACCTATCTGCACCATGGATAAACTTATTTATAAATCTTGCTCATATCCCAAAATACACTAAACTTTCAATGACTTAAATTTTGGATCCTTAGAACCTAGACCCTATTATGAACATATAATTTAAAAATATGTCCACTATGGTTTATACATTTTCGGACCTCTTCATACTTTTATAAACATTTTCACAAACCACCATTTTGGATGCTCTGAGTTTTGTTGATTGTAACAAGCAAAGATATCCGCGCGTTGCTGCGGGCGTTAATTTTTCGCGCGTTGTTGCAGGGCGTTAAATTTATTTATTTATTTATTTATTTATTTTTTTCGCGCGTTTTTTTTTATGTTTAATAGTGTAAGTTTATTTTTTCCTGCACATTACTGCGGTGCGTTAATTTTTCGCGCGTTGTTGCGTGTCATTAATTTCTTTTTTTTTCCTTTAATTTTTGTTGCGGATGTTTATTTTGTCGGTCTCATATTTAATTGTGGGGTTTACTTTTTCAGTATCCGGTTTAGTAGTTTTTTTTTACATGTTTTACGCGTTGTTGCGTGGCATTAAAATTTTATTTTTTTATTATTTTATTATTTTTTATTTTTTTTTTGCGAATTTATTTTTTTGGTCTCATGGTGTAAAATGACACTGTTTAAGTCAATTCGGAAATGTTACCGCGAGTATTTTTTTATCTGAATGCGTCGGTACTTTTGTAACATTTTTTTCCTCCCTATTTTTTTTTTTTTTTAAAACTTTTGGGCTAAATTTTTTGGGCTTTTTTTTGGCCCAGCACTGTAGCACTGTAGCTACAGTGCTTAAATGAATAGTAAGTCAACCCTTCTCAAATGATTATATATATAATTTCTACTAAATGGTGTTTGAAAAAATAACAATTATTTTTACTTATTTTGACCATAAATGTATGTGTTGGTGTATCAATTAATTGTGCACGTTGCATAAATATTTATATTATTAAATTTTCAATATTGAGAGCATTTAATGGAGAAATGTGTCTTCCTTCATTATATGTAGTTTAGATAAACTTGAGTCTTCAACAAGTTTTGAATGAGTTTTAAAAAGTTTATCTTTAACTTAACTCTATGCATCGTACATAATAAGTTTTTTTTTTAACGGCAAATTTTTATTAAGACACCTCTAGCAAGAAGCTAGAGGGAAAAACAACGACTTACAAAGGAATTAAGTGTGGGGAGCTTTTAGCAATCTCACCATGAGGAATTTAACATCTACATCCGAGATTTATTCCAAAAAAACACGACCATAAAAGTGATCATAATCAAAAATAATGTTTGAGTTCGGTTATCGTGCCAAATAGGATGTTTTTGCGTACATTCCAAATGGTCCACCATGCAAATATACCAAATTCCTTTTTTCGACCGTCCGTTTTGCTTATTACTCCTCAAACGAATATATTCACCATACAGTCCACCATTCCTCGTAAAGAAGAATTTATAGGCTGAATCTCCCAGCTCCAACCACCCTAAAGAATCTATTTGAAATCTGTCGACTTGGTCTCAATTGAAAAAAAACAAATGACAAGCTGATTTCAGCCGGAAAGATTACTACTCGGGCAGAGGACGATTTCAATTTCATTACTCGTTTTGAAAGGTTGACTCTAGTAGGCTGATAGTCATTAGACACTTTCCAGGCAAGGATATTAACCTTGATAGGAACTTGTTAATTCCATCTGGTTTTCTTTCCGCTTTGAGGAAGATACACCGAATCTATTTCTTTCCGAAGAGATGAAACCGAGAACTCGCCTGACCCCTCAAGAGACCAAGTCCATCTATCACTCGAATTATTAAGAATAACGCCTTCAATCTTCGCCTTAAGAGAATTCAGTTGCTGCATTTCACACCCACTCCTCACTTTCCGCCTAAAAGACCACTCGAGATCTTCCTGAGCAAGTTTATGCGCAACTGTCAATTCTTTCATGTTTTCTAACATATATAATCTTGGATATAAATCTTTGAATGCAACCTCATCCCTCCAAATGTCCTTCCAGAAAGATGTACCCATACACACTTTAATTTCATATAGTTTAAAATATCAATACCTTTTGCTTGCATAACCCCCATTTCTTTAACTATGTTCAGCCATGCTGAAGGATAACTAACACAAACTTTCTTACCTATCTTGCCATCTTGACCATGTATCGCTTTAATTACACGGACCCACAAAGACTTATTTTGGACGAAAAAGCGCCAACACCCATTTAAACAAGAGTGCCTATTAAGCAATACAAACTAGCCTCCCTCATTACCTCATGTGTCTTCTTTAGATGCCCTTGTCCTTTTTCCAGCTACCCAACTATTATCTTTGATTTAATGTCAGTGCCATTGAAGAATCTCGCACGAATTCTTTCCATTTGCTGCAGAACTTGCTTTGGCACCCTAAACATCGACATATGATAAAGAGGGGTCGAACCTAAAATCGATTTAAGAAGGGTGAGTCTCCCTCCTATAGAAATAGTCTTGAGCTTCCAATAGATAGCCGTTTTGTCATTCTTTCCAAGACTGCTATTACCAGACATAGAGCGGGACATTAAACTACCAACTTGTGAACCAAGATAATTAAATGGCCCCATTTTCAAGTACCGTTGCACCAATCTTCTTACCGCCTGATCCATTCCTATTGTGATCAACCTGAAACCCCTAAGAGTTTACTCTTAGCCATATTGATACGTAAGCCTGACGCTTTATGAAAAATATCTAAAACCCGGGTGATATTTTCAATATTAGAACTTTTCCATGACTGGACACCATGAATATGGCGTACATACAGCATAAAATAGATGAGAATAACGTTGAGTTATTCAAGTCTAAATACTGAGAGGAGTACCCGCATCAACCACTCTTGAATGAAGCATGTAAACTCTCCATCACCAAAATGAATAAAAACGGCGAGAGAGGGTCCCCTTGTTTAAGACCTCTACAAAACTGGAATTCGTTAGTAGGACTACCGTTTACCAAAACCGATCCTCTCGATGTCCTTAAACATCCACCAATCCACTTGCCATTTTTTCACCGAACTAAATTACTTCAAATTTATTCCTCTAGTAATCCACTTACGTGGAATATATGCTTTTTCGAAATCAACTTTAAAAAACATAGACTGCTGCTTCGCTTTCTTACACCATTGCACCAGCTCGTTTAAAATAAGAGGACCATCTAAAATTTGTCTATCTTTCACAAAAGCAGACTGAGATTCGCTAACTATATCCTCTAACACAGTAACTAGGCGATTAGCAAGAATCTTTGCAATTACTTTATAAATCACTACCTATAGACTTTAGGTCTAACATTCCTTCACATATTGGCGTTAGAAATTTTAGGAATTAAAGTAATAAACGAAGAATTACCTCCGGCCGGAATCATACCGTGGTGAAAATAAAACCAAAAACAACTGCTTTGAATACATCTTCTTCGATAAGATTCCAGTACCGGCGATAGAACCCGAATGTAAACCCGTCTGGCCCGGGCGATTTTTCCACACCACAATCCCAAACTGCACGTTTGACTTCTTCTCTGGAAACATCTCTTTCCAATTCCTCTACCTGAGCAGAGGAGACTTTATTAGTAAACTCTCTCTCTAATATTACATTGACAGACCGGTTCATCAACTCGATTTTTTGAAGTGTTCGAAGAAGCATGTTTAACTAATAACGGTTGTGATCACTCCAAATACCATCATCCAGAACTCCACGTATAGATAATTTGCTTCTTTTCTTATTATTGGACCCCTGTGATAATATTTCGAATTATTTATCGCCTTTCTACAGCCCATTTTATTTTGCTTTTTTGATGCCATCTCATAATTTCAATCTTTCTAGCTCTCGGATTTTAAACCCACAACCATTGTGCATGCACTGAACTTCATTCGCACCGCAGCATCCTTTATCTATAACTGAATCAAGCTGTTGTAGCTCACGTTTGAGAGTATTCTTCTGGCCATTTACACTCTCCTTATATGATTTAATCCAAAACTTAATTCTCTCTTTCATGAATTTGAGATTTTTCAAAAATCTAACATAATCGTTAGAATCTGAATTACATGTTTCTTTCCAAGATTTTTCCACAAAAGCATCGAAACCAGGATACTCGAACCAGTAGGTGGATAGAATTTAAAAGGTGTAGGACCATAATCTTGATCAGATTCCCGCAATTAGAATTGGTCTATGATCCGAAAGGTACCTATCCAAAGCCACAGATGACATACCAGAACACGTACTAAAAAGACTTTCTGATATTAGGAACCGGTCCAATTTACTCTTCTTATTCGTCGATTTATGGCACCAAGTTTATGAACAACACCCTAAGGGGATTTCTTACTAGACCAGGCTGTTTGCTTGATTTCGTTAAAAAACTTCGCCCCAACTTGGTTAAAGTTCGAACCAAACCTTTCGCTACTGGTTCGGACTTCATTGAAGTCACCCATAGTAATTACATCCCCTTCCCAGCTGCATATCTGAGAACAAAGATAATCCCACAACAACTTCTTATCTCTTAGGTCTTGAGGGGCGTAAACAGAGATTACAAGAAGGTTTTTACCACTAGGAATCCACACACCACTTACAATAACAAAATTATCAGACACTATACGATTCTTTTTCTGGAATATCGTATCGTCCCAAATACACAAGATCCCACCTGACATCCCCACGGCCTCACTATAATCATACTCGAAAGAAAAATTTCCCCAACATCTTCTGATATCCCATAAGTCTATATTATCTATTTTTGTTTCTTAAATTGACAAAAAGTTTACCTTATTCGAGACACAAATCTTCTTGACCCAATCTTTCTTGGCCTTTTGGGCTAGGCCTTGAACATTGAGAGATAAAAAATTCATCGTAAACCATTCATCATCCTTGAGACTCAATAATTTATGTCCAAATTTTTCAAGACAATCCTGACATGATCTTATACCCCTCTTGACCTGTCCCACATTGACCAGCTCTTCTATCCAATGGATAATCGAGCCCCCGGATCTCGGTCCATTTGATTTCTTGAAGTGTCCAGAACTGCACGAACCAAGGTTATCCGAAGTTGTTTTCTTTCTACATTTTTCCTTATGACTCTCACTATCCTTCTTTTCCTGTTCTTTGTTCTGCTCAGGTATCTCCTCCGTGTCGTTAGGGGAATCATCTTTGGTTCTTCCATCTTCTTTATGAGAAAAACCTGGAGGAGCCGAATTCTCAGGTTGGATCTTTCCGTCGCTTTGACAATCCCTCTTTTTATTGATAAGGTCATAGATGCCAAAAGGGTCCGTGGAATGATTCTGACTCAAGCAATCTCCATTGTCTTTTCCGTTATTTTGAACCTCACCATCCAACATTGTCTTAACAACATGCTCCTCTTTTGGCGTAAAACCAGGGGGGAACTTTAAGCTATCTCCATCTTGTTCGTTCTTCCCACCCATCTCAGTTTTGTTTACCACTTCAATTAACGTTTCCGGGCACTCCTCCCTTCGATATATCATCTTCTATAATGGAACCCCTCATTCTCTATACCACCATCATTAGAAATGTTGTCCTCCAATTCTTCCTCCTCTTCTTCGTCAGTAAAGTCAGGTACCCATCCATTTGATTCACTAGCCCTGATCCAGTACCCTTTCCTACAATGAATTATTTTAAAAGACTCCATTATACTTCTTCCCAACTTTGTGTGCACACATATACGTTTGGAATGGAAACATGAATCATCTTGTTCATCCATATCTATATATGCTCCCCACCTATTCGCAATCTCTTGCTTTACGAGCGCGCGTACTAGACCACAACTTAAAAGGTATCCCTCAATTTCCAACCCACGCTATTCTACCTTCAATGACAAAATCCATTACTGCTTGTTTTATACATGTAAACCACGAACCAATACTTAAGTTTTCTTTAAATTTCTTAATCGATTCTACCAGTTTAAAGTCCAGCTTCACCCATAACTCGCCCATATAAGAAATATTGATCTCCTCAAATCCTTCATTGCAAATAGCAACCTTTAAATTTGCTAGCGAGGCAAATTCCTTAACTCTACCAAACAAAGATTTTGAGACATCTTTCTCGACCAGACACTCTTCATCTAAAACCATCACCGGACTCGACTCCTTGTCCGCCCCCTCCCTTTGATCCTTACCAGTCACAACCTGTGATAATAAGTACTGTTTGGTTCAGTGTTGCAAAAATCGGCCTAGGCGGCCGATTAATCGGCGCCTAGGCGCTAGGCGGGGATTAACCGCCTTGATTTTCACTAATCGGCCTTATTAATCGTTTTGGTCAAAAATCGGTCAACATACCGATTAATCGGATAAAAATCGGCCAAATCAGGCATAAATCGGCCAAATCGGATAAAAATCGGCTAAATCGGTCAACTCGGTTACGGATAGAAATCGGCCACATCAGGGATTAATCGGACAAATCGGACAAAATCGGCTAAATGGGGAAAATCAGGCATATATTTTCAAAATTTTATAATTTTTTATATATAAAAAGTCCAATCCGATTAATCCCCGCCTAACCGATTAATCGCTAGGCGTTACCCGGCCAGCCCAGCTAGCGCCTAGCGATTTTTGCAACCTTGGTTTGGTTTGTAAGTAGGCTTACGATTTTAATTTGGATTTAAAATATATTATATATATATTAAATAATTGATAAAATATTATTATATTAAGTTATGCGGAGTATATAAGTTTGTTTGTTTTTTAATTAATTTGAATAATAAATTATATTTAAATCTTTTACCTAGTAAAGGAAAACGAAAAGTGGGGACTTTTGTATTTCAAAAAAAAGAATATTTCCTTATTAGGTATGATGCTTCTAATTTTTTTATTACTTTTAAATATATGTTTATTAAAAAGCTTAAATACGTCCAAAATTAGCATTATTTTGATGGAGAAATCTAATGGAAAAAAAACACATAAAAATATATGTGTCAAATTTATAAAAACAAAAACTTGAAAAAAATAGGAGGTAATTAATAAAACTTGAGTGGTTTAATTATAAATAAATTATATAGAGTTAAGTGTAAATTTATAAATTTACAAATTTTTTATTATAACTTTATAAAAAAACAAGTAACTCCTTAAACTTTCATAACTTATAAAATAGAAAAAATAAAAATTATATATCTCTGCACTATATTTAAAAAAACAATGTATAAGCCCCGTGCATGCACGGGGATTAAAACTACTATTATTATAAGGGGAAAGAATGTGAGAAGATGAACAAATGATCTCACAATTTTTTGTGCAAAATCTGACTAGTTAATAAGGATTGGTTTTGAAAAGTAAGATGATATAAAACAAACACATATTTTTTATCATGACTTCCTTGACCTCGCTAAAAATCTTTCGGACCCTAAGATTATTAATTTAAGCTTTGTTTAGCGACAAAACTTCTAAGACATTTTTTAAAAATATTGTATCTTATAATTTTTTAAACTCAAATGTTACTTCATCTAGTAATAAATACTATAATTTTTAAAGTTTTTAGCTCTCGCTTCCGGTCTTATAACATCATCTTTAGCAAAAGCTATATTTACCAAACATGCTAGCCTTGTTTTTGTTAAATTATTTTATGATAAATTTAAGACGTCTGATTGTGAACATGTAAAAATTTAAATATTTTCATATGTCTAAAATGGTTTAGTAGTCGGACAAATAAAATTAAAGGTAAATATACATAGGGTTATACCAAGTTGAAAACACACAAAAACAAACGTATAATACAGCTCATGCACCCCTTCACCACTCCTCTTGCCAACCCGGCCTCCTGCACCCCACCAAACCTCACCCTTCGCTCTTTTGACACAGACACTTGAACGTCGCGTACGTTTTTAACCTAGTGCTATGCGAGTTGATTGTCAACTAAAATGTTGTGAGTTTATGTCTCGTAAGAGACAATAGTGATATATACTGTAAGATAGATTGTATAAGAGTGAAAAGTTGGACATTCTAAAAATTAATGACCGATATTGCTTTACGTTATATGATTATAACCAATGATCATTGAGCCAAACTTTTCATATCTACATTTTACAGTTCAGGTTAAGTTTGTACATAATTACCTTTCGAGTTTCGACCTCATTGCCAAAGCAGCTATGCTTGTAGGTAAAGATATTTATGATTACATAACAATGAGCAACAATATATAAGTTGATGTAACATGTTCTACAAGGTCAAAAGGTTGAAAGTCACTCGAACTATTTAAGTCTGCATAGAAAATTACTAACCGTATTACTTCAAAATGTAGTTCACTTTGAAGGCGTGACCAGTCCTAAAAGTTGGTTACTTTAATATACCTATACTTGCCGAAACCATCTGCACTTTTCCATTTAGTCGCCTCATATTTAAAGTAAAACAGAACTGATAAACGCAATTGCTTAGCATACAAAAAATTGAATCATCCAGTAATAGGCGACAATGTTGGTTTTTCAGATGCCAACCACCATTACACTCTGGACCAATTAACAGATTTTCTCACATCATGTTCAAAGAATGATTCATATACATGTCTATTTTCCGATTCCAAGTTCTTTCGTGAGATCTCTTGTGAGGCTAAATTGCATTGTGTTGTGCCATGGGAACAATGTACGAGTGACAGGAAGCTTCCTTCGTAGCTCCTGCAAAAACAATTTCCAATCATCTTATAACATCCTATATATCCATTAAATGCCTGTATTTAATATGCAGTTAAGTATTGTGCAAGTTTACAAAATTATTGTCAAGGAAAACTCAAAAACCAGATGTTGCCTCACCAATCTCGAAATTTTCGTTTACAGTTCTATTAGTTTGGATTAGTTGCAAAAAATGGGCATTTCGTGTATTAGTTAAAAACTGGTTTTGGTCAAAGCCGGGTTGTTCAAGTTCGGCCAACTCACAAACACAGAGTAATTCTCTGTTCCTATGTTTCGCTTTTCATAAACCATTATTGAGCTATACACGATGGTAAAAAGCTACATTAAATTATTAAAACAGCATATATGCGATTTTATGCATTTGATTACATCATGTATGACTTTCATCCAATTTCACCCGGTTTGTTCTTTGTTTAATGGTTTACCTTAACGCATTTTACCCCTCAGAGATAAAACCCAACCCAAATTGACCAATTTGTAAGCAACTGGGACAAGGTTAGGACCTCTTGTATGTATTCAGACGTTATATATATAAAAATGGTCTACTATCATTGTTCAAAGAGACGAAACACAATACCTTGAACGTAGAATCCGGCAAATTGGAATAAGATGCCTGTCATCATGCAAATGTTAAAATATAAGTCTACATTAAAACATGAGTAAATTACATAAACAGATACACAGTCCTGTGGTTTGGTAAAATAAAAGGGTCTCACATAAAGGGTGTTAACCTTTAGCCGTTATTTCGCCCCACGCCCAAACATTAGAGCAATAGTCTTTTCACCATCATCGACTTCAACCCCTAATTTTCTTTTGAATTTATATTTTATATCTTATACTCAAATGCATATACTCAAGAACACACGCATATATCTCATATAACCCTTGTTTTTTTTATCAGAATCCTGTTTCTTGTTACAACTAGGCTAACATCAATAAAAAAATAAATCCAAAAGTTCAAATATTCATCTTTGTCCTAAATTCACAACTAAGACTAAGAACCCTTCTAACTGAAAAAACCAAGTTGACATACAAAATCGGATACAAAATAATAATAAGGTATTTTTTTATACAAATTGCTATAAACAAAACAAATCGCAAGGTTATTTTATTTGCATCGTGAATGTTCATCACTTGACAAATTTGGATCTCCAATCCAATCTGATGGAAGTGGGAATGGTGCGGATATATCCAATGCGACAATAAGAAAATCTAATTAAATTTTTCTTTTTTTGTCTTGAACAAGCTCATGAAATTATTCATATACTAATCCTAGTCACCACTAACATCTTGCTCCAATTCCACTCTAAAATGGGCTAACAACCTGGAGAATGGATTCCTTATTCACATCCCTTATGCTCTTCCCTCCACCATAAATTTGATCTCATCTTAACCTTTAACCCACCACGCGACACAACCACAAAGGTACTCGCTTGGCGGATCAACTATACTTTTTGGCCCTAGATGACGCGGATATTATTTCTGTGCAGATGCAGAATTTTACACCCTTAATTGTAAAGGGTACTAATTACATTTATGATGAGGGCTAGATTGGCTATGTAGGAGGCCTTAATACATCCAAACCCACAAAGATCCCTAACACGATTTTAGAATTTAGATTATTATAAATGTTTCTGCTAATCTTGATGATAACAATGCTTTGATATTAGATTTATTAAAAATTAAAAACTTGCGTCCTTGGTATTTATTAACCTGGATAAAAATAATATAGATCCAAAAAAATAATTGGTTATAAAAAAAAGAGAAAGTGATAAGATCAAAATACCCATGTGTGAGGGGCACATGAGGTGAATTAACGCTGAAAACTGACAACATTAGAGAAAGAGACCAGATTTGTTACAAGAACCCGGGGTCAATTTAGCAACTTAAAATTGTAGAATTTTGACCAAACCACAACGACCATTTATGTAAATTACAATTAGAACAACTTTGGACTCAAAAAGGAAGCAGAAGTAAGAAACTAAATGATACAGTAAACCTGCAGGGATGTCAAGTATTCTGCCTCATGGTGGCTGATAATGTTCATCAATGAAATAGCAGAATCATCTGGTGACTGAGAATATGCAACAAAAGTCAGTCACATGGCAGGAAATAATTAACCAATTTTAAGAAATTCAATTTTCATTATTGCCGAAAATATTTGCTGCGATGTATTTAAAAGCGAGTTTAGTTAACTTAGGCATGTAATATGTAACCTGGTACATAGTTGAATCCCTGCATTCATGCTTTGCATCTAGTTGAACATTCCCTTCTTCAAAATAATGGGCAGTCACCTGAACGTTCAAGATAAACAATTAGCTATTTATAATCTACCCGAAAGAAAAATGATATTCAAATTTGAGCAAGTGCCTGTATTTTTCCTCTGACTTCCACGGTTTGTAGTTCATCCTTGAACTCGATGTTCCATATTGAGCGCCAGCTTCCATTACTGATAAACATCAAAATAGAGAATTTTATAATGTGGCAAACCAATATTGAAAATTAGAATGCAGGAAAAAATATATGTAGTTTGAAGATGATACTGTACAGTAAGTCATAAACTAATAAAATAACAATCAACAAAGTCCACTAACCAAAAATTTTGTGGGCTATGTCGAGTGGCTGTAATAACAACTACAAGCTCGAAATCCGACACAGATTCTTCAGCGTCTTTTCCACTGGTACAGTAAACTGAGAAGACACCTTTTGGATAAGCCTCTCCGACATACTTGGACATTTCGGCATCCAGGGCACATCTGCAACAGTGTCGCACAATAAAGAGCTTCAGCATTTATGTTAATCTAGAGCTACACCATGGATTTGAAAATGACAACACTATGTAATGTAACATCATTAGCTTTTGCAAGAAATTACAAATGATACTCTATCAAACTGTGAATCCGCTACCAAATATCAACAAGATATCGCTGCCATATAAGGTGGGACAGTGTGGTTGCGTTTAGTTGGGGCAAAACACCCTTGTTTTCCAAAAAATGTTTTGTGGAAAACAAAGAAAACAGAGATCGCGTTCAAATCATCGTTTTCCAACAAAATTTTCTACAAAACACAAAATCCCTATTTCCTACATTAATACACAAAACTGCAAAACAATATTTATTTGTTTTCACCATTTTCCTTTCAAACACCCCCGATCCATTTCCCCACTTATTTCCCTTATAACAATAACCCTAAGGTTCTTTTTTTTGTACGTTTTTATACATTTTTATCCATTTTTATCTGTTTTTATACGGTTTTGTACGTTTTTGCATACTTTTATACGTTTTTGTCTGTTTTTAACGTTTTTGTTCGTTTTATCCGTTTTTTTACGTTTTTGTACGTTTTAATAGGTCTTATCCGTTTTTACACGTTTATTAGGCTTTTATACGTTTTTGTACTTCTTTAAAGTTTTTATACGCTTTTTTACGTTTTGGCACGTTTTATCCATTTTTGTACATTTTTTTACGTTTTTATTCGGTTTATTACATTTTTTTACGTTTTGTACATTTTATACGTTTTCAAATGTAAAAAAAAGTATAAAAACGTAAAAAAACGGATAAAAACGGATAAAAACATATAAAAGTGGATAAAAAGGTACAAACCGTAAAAAACGTATACAAGCGTATAAAAACGTGCAAAAACGTATGAAAACGTATAAGCGTAAAAAACAGATAAAAATGCATGACGAAGTTTTGTACTTAAAGCAAGATTTCACATTTTAAAAGATATACCAAACTGTCCGTTAAGACATCGAATGTTGATTCCCCATGGTTGCTGTGCATTGCATAATTACATTCGGATGGAAGATAGGGCTGAGAGACTCTTCAATTAATAAGGTGATGACTATGACGAAGTTTCAACCGAAGGTTCCAACATAGTTGAAGAAGGAATCCCATTAGACATGACCAATAACGATGAGATGGTTCAAGTGAGAAATACAATTGCAAATGACTTGTGGGAAAAATATACGAGTCGTCGTGCTGCTCGAGGATGATCTTAAAATAGATATTGTCATGGATGGGTGTGTTTAGAGACGAATTTATTGTTTATATTATGAATTGTAGTCATTTGAAGATTTTTTTTCATGTTGGTTGATGTTAAATTCTATTTTGTTAATTATTTACTTTCTCGTATTAGACTCTTTTAGTTGCTTTATAATTTATTTGGTTAGCTTAAAATATTTGCTTTTGTGTTTCGAAGATGTCTTTATCATATTACAAAAGTGAATAGAGAATTAAAATAGAAAACAACAACATTTGAACATGTTTTCTAGTTTCGTAAAATGAAAAAAATAAACGCATGTTTGTCTAACTAAACGCGTATACTAAATTTTCAATTGTTTTGTGGAGATGAAAACCCCCTCCTTTTTCCAACAAAACAAGAATAGGAAATGAAGGAAATTTTTCTCCAACTAAACGCAACTTGTATGTTTCTTAGAGCTCAAGCTTCATAAGTCGGTATTTTGAATAGTTAATCATGTTCTCGCACCTAATTCGCTCTGGTAGCCACGATCTGCAATCCTGATAGGATTGTACCAAAACGGGTATGATACAGCCAGGAACGTTATGAATAGCAATTTCTGGTAGACGGGCGGTTTCATGATTTGTACCAATAGAAAAAGCGTTGTAGTTGACAATGGGTCGCAAATTCTGATGTGAGACTCGAGATCCTACTATGGATTGCTTTTTTCTTTGCAAGATCGGTATGTAGTTCTATTTAAACTGGATGGGGAGTATTTTGAACGTCTCAGAAAACATTTGGAAGTGTCTATAAGCATTTAATTTGACACCTGGTCAAATTTTCACATTATTACTAATTTCTATCTTCAAGTCATCAAAATTGAGTGAATGTGTAATAGTCTGGAAACATTTGACTAATACTCCGTAGTATATAAGATCGAGATCGAGATTCTACTATGGATTGCTTTTGTCTTTGCAAGATTGGAATCGTAAGATTGGATCGCAATCGGAAGATCCTATTTAGATCTTCAAATGTCTTACATGTCTAGTAATTCATATTCAAAACTGACTGTATAACAAATTTATGAAGAAGGAAGAGTTCTAAAAAGTATAACAATATGAAAATGCAACTCATATCGGTTTGAAATACCGAAATATCTATACGGTGATTAAGGACGCTGAATCTCTTAATCTAAAAATCTATATATTTTACTCTTATAAAACAATATAGTTGACCACGCTTGCTTTATTGTTTTACTTTTAAATAAATTCATTCCGTTACTGTTTATTAGTTAGTTAATTCAAAGGAAGTAGGATCAGATCAAGATCTTACGATCCTATGGTAAGATCGGCATTCTACTTAAGACCTATGGAGGATCGACTAGTTTTCGCTTAGCAAAATCGTAAAAACGGAAAATTTTAAGAGCTAGATCGAGATCTTAACGGCTATGCTATATATTTAAAGTCGTACCGGAGGCGATTCGAAATGCACCTACCCCCCTCG
Source organism: Tanacetum coccineum (assembly GCA_026074375.1). NCBI lineage: Eukaryota > Viridiplantae > Streptophyta > Magnoliopsida > Asterales > Asteraceae > Tanacetum > Tanacetum coccineum. Next base: position 111,467 of record BQNB010003377.1, read on the forward strand.
TACCAAATTCGGTGGCACATAGAAAACTGTGATCCCGAATTGTGTTCCCGTACCAATGCGAACTGCGATCTAGGCAACTATAATCTTACCGTCAAATTATTTTGTTATTAGACCAATGAGACTAACCAATCAACCTACACATCTCCAGTATAGTTGACTCTGCTGGCACGTTTAGGGAAGATATGGGGTATTGTAGAAACAGGGACACGCCACTACAGGGGTAACTTTGACCCCCCCACCCCTCCGAAAGTAAAATACGAGTACCTATTATAGCATGGTACTTTGTCTCTTATAGCATGGTACTCAAATTTGTTTCACCTCAGAAAAAGTATACGTTAGTTTGTTTCATGAATACCTGATCTATGTGACTTTCTTCCTTTTCTTAAAAGGGGAAACCAGGCAAAGCATATAAGGGATTCACATGTCTAGTCAGGGAGGGCTGGTGTGGGGTAGCCTGAACCATGGAGTGACCGACTCCATTGCAGGTTTTGCAGGAGAAGCAGATATAGGAAAGGTGGGCACATATAGCGAAGGGAGCAGTTTACATGGATCAAAGAAGTTAGGTAAATTAAGCTATATCACGATATATATTCTTCAGATGCAGATCATAAACAATAACTGCATATTTCATTAGATTAAATACTTTGTATTAATGCATTCCTATCATTTCATTGTGTGAATGATTATCATCAGATAAATTATTGTGATGTATTGAACACGTGTTGTATATAAACAAACAGTTCATCGTATAATAGTAAACCAGTTATGAAAGAAGATGATTAAAGATTTGATAATATCTGGATAAGAAGGTTTACCGATACTCTTCTACGTAGTGGGATGGAAGCTCCTCATCTCTAGCTGGTCTCATTCCTGTACAAATCTGAACCAATATATCATGTCATATAAATTCGTAGTGAAGAAAGAGAACGACAGAACCAAGCAGGACAGTTTTGTATTCTAAAAATGACTGACCTCAAGCGGATACCAAATAACAAAGCACTATACATCTATAGACAAGCAGCTCATACTTTTGGTATGGCATATCACGCTGCGTTAAGGAAACTTATGATGATAAAGGGTTCAGTGTACGATTAAGTCAATACATATATCCTATCAATAACGTGTTCATATGTCAGAGCTAGTTGCATACGTGAGCAAGTTAAGATATTCAAGTCAATAATTCACATACATTTAGATTCGATATAATGATGGAATAAGATTTGAGTAAATAAGTATGCTGCTTGGGCATACGTTTAGTTTTGCATAATAAATCTAGACCAGATTTGAATTCAATCTCAGAAGAGTTCTTTCACAGCATGTCTAAGCTAAGGGCTTGATGCTAAGTCCTGAAATGAAGGTTATTGAAAATCAGTAAGCAATTGTTTCAGGTTTGGTGCAGTGATGATTGTCAAACTGTTACATATCACAGCATCTTCTCATGTTGAAGGTAAAAACTATACTCGATTTGACATTGAGAGCTCTTACTACTTCAGATTAAGGACTTACATTTACATCTTTAGAAACATCTATTCAAAGACAAACAATATCACATATCAGAAGTTCAATAATCCAAAATCAAATAAAAATTTAATAAACCAAAGGATCTGAAATACAACATGATACCAAACAGATGCATCTAGCTTAGGATGTAAACCACTGAACCAAAGATAAGAGAAACATATTTCTGTATATACGACCATTCTCATGGTTTAAAAGCTGATGTAGTCTTATAGTGTTTTAAGAATGGTTCCCTGTTTTAACTCCCTAATGTATATTCAGTTAGAAGGTTAGAGAGACCAATCAGTATTTATCGGACTTACTTGTCGGACATGGTCAACCTTTCCAACTTGTGCCGTCCTGGGATCAAGATATTCACCCTCACTAATCTCACTATATGAAGATATCAGCACCTGAAAAAAAAAACAATTCAGAGAGGTTTAAAATTAAAACTAGTTGAGAAACTTGATATGCTCCAATAGGCTTTGAATAAGTTGTTGTTTGGATGAGTAAAAGACAAGCAAATGACTTAAAAATGCAACCAAACTTTGCATTTCATCAACAAATACAATTAAGTTACCGGTTAACGCAGCCATGTTTCAACTTGACACCAACTTATGCAACAAAACAAAGAGTATTATTTGGTCGACTTTTGTATTAAAACCTTGTTTCACTTTTTTGCATATATATTTATAAAACTAAAACATGTTACATAAACTAGTAACAAATCTACTGAGTTGCAATTACCAGAAAAATACAATATAAACTTTGTTGCAACTCAATCCATTTCCCCTTTCTCCATACATCTACCACATTTCTAGATATTATGCATACAGCCATACAAAATTCTAGAGTAAGCAGTACAACTCGTTGTAGCAAAGTTAGACCAGAAAACAACATAAAAACCGCTTGACCACGCAATATTGTTAAAAAGTCAAAAGCTGGTACAGAATCGACTTATTTGCATTAGTAGATGAATAGTGAAACTTCATTGCATTTTAATCCCATGAGCCCTTTGTCCATACATCTAACACATATCTACCACACTCACCAACACCTACCCAAAAACAAAATAAAATTAAACTTACGCATACACTAATTTGCCTCAAAGCAAACTTAAGTATACACTATTTTAGGCCAAAACAATTTTACTCGGTTAACACATTGCAACAATCAAAAACCAGAAACAGCAATATGATACCGACTTTGCCAGATTCTTAAACAATACAAAGTCCACCATAACCAAATAAAGCACCACAATTACAGTAACATCAACCACTTATAAACCTAACAACCCGAGAATAACATATAACTAAGTTTAAGCTTACACTATTTCAGTAGTTATTTCGCCTA
>BQNB010003378.1:2269-13079 GCA_026074375.1 Tanacetum coccineum
TATCATTACTTCTTCCTAGCACTATTTGAGAATATACACTATTCTTACCCTTTTAAAATTTATATCAGGTGATGAGACGTAGCATGTGAAGGTTTTTTTTTTCAAATGAAAGAAGTAAGCAGGGTAGTATGTAAGTATATATATGATGATGTCTAATTTGGTTACGGGTATTTATTTGAGTGTAGACGGTTTTATAAAAATAATACCAGTGGATGGCTTTGTTTCACAAAATGTGAAATAAATATGGTTCTACTGCTACAAGTTCTAAAATATCTTTTTAGACATAAAATTAATAATAGTGATATTCGCGTGCTATTAAGACATTCTATAAGACAAACAATGCATGTCGCTCATCGAATAACTTTCTTTTGAGATTAACGGTAAATTTTACAAATTTTGCGGTACATAATTTTACTTAAGGAAAAAGAGAAATCTGAATTTTACGGAGTGTCATAGTCTCCCCAGGTTAGAAGATTTCATCCCGAAATCAAGACGTTGTAGGAGATTGTGGGTTCATGAACAAGTGAGGGTATTTGCTCTTGAACTGATCCTCACGTTCCCACATGTATTCTGGACCTCTACGTGCATTCCAATGGACTTTAACGATAGGTATACGGCTTCGTTTGAGTTGCTTGACCTCACTGCTGCTTCTCAATGCTGTGCATATTTATGTTATTCAAAAAACATATCCTAGATGGGCTTAAATGATCTCCACAATTGGTATCAGAGCTTTGGATCCAAAATCAGATGTTAGATTATGGATATAATTTTATGAAGACAAAGATTCATGTTGACAATGAGAGTGTTATTTGTGTTATCAAGAATCATGTCTCTCATTCTAAAACAAAGCATATAGATATTTGGTATCATTTTATTAAAGACTCTTATGAGAAGAGATTGATAGAGATGGTCAAGATACACATTGATAATAATGTAGCTGTTTTGCTCACTAAAGGTTTTGATGTGAGTAGATTTAATTTTTTGGTGGCAAGCATTTGTATGCTTAATCTATAGCTGCATGGTCTCAGGGGAGGTTAATGGTGTATAAGTGCAGTGTATTATAAATAAGTGCTATTTGGATTGAAGTTTGAAAGTAAATATGATGATTAGTTACTTAATACTGCTGGGCTTAGCTTTTACTACTTGAAGAAACTTTGTACTGATGGTACAAAAAGTTTATACTGCTAGGCTTGGTTAGTGCTGCTCACAAGTGTTTAAAGATGGTTTTGATGGATGTATTAGGTTTAAGATGCTCTTTGGACTGGTATTAAGGGTTAAACATGGTGAGAAGTTAGTTAGTGCTGCCAGGCTTACTTTATGCTGCTAGGCAAAAGTTAGTACTGTCAGGCATAGAATTAGTGCTGCCAGGCTTACTTTATGCTGCTAGGCAAAAGTTAGTACTATCAGGCATAGAGTTAGTACTGCCAGGCAAACTTAGTACTGCTGGGTTACCGTCAGAGGAAGTACTGCTAGGGGTCTAATGTGTAATTATAACGGTTTCTTCATCAATAGGTTTCCTAAACTCTATAAAAACCATTCTCAATCACACATTAACCTCACCTAATTTCTCTCATACGCTCTAAATTCACAAACCCTAATTAATTTTTCTTGCCGACCAACTGAATTCATCAACAATGGCTGATCTTGCATACGTCAAACAACATAACATGGTTTCTTATATAGAAAAGACTAAGGAGAATGCTGACTTTCATTAGATATTGGACTTACTGACATCTAGTTTGATCAATTTTTCTCTTACTGTAAGTCCAACTATCTATGCTTCATACATTAAATAGTTTTGGAACACTGCTTGTCTCGAAACAATCAATTTAGAGAAGCAAATACATGCCAATGTTGATGGCAAGGCTGTGGTAGTATTAGAATCATCAGTGAGGAAAGATCTTCACTTAAATGATGAGGATGATACTGCTTGCCTAACAACTAATGGAAATTTTTAAAAACCTTGCACTGATAGGATATGAACCAAGCTTCTGATAAAATTAACTTTTTACAAAGTTAATTTTTCTCCTTAGTGAAGTACCTCATACAATACATCCTTCATTGCTTAAGTTAAAATCTACTTCATGGGATCAGTTTTCTACAAATTTGGCTTCTGCAGTTATTTGTTTAGCAAAAGGTCAAAAGTTTAATTTTTCTAAATTGATTTTTGATGGTATGTTAAAGAACTTGGATGCAAAGAAGTTTTTAATGTATCCAAGGTTTTTTTAATTGTTTTTGAATAATTCACTTTCCAAATTTGGTAAAACCTTTCAATGAGATTCATGAAACCCTAAAAAACACCAAAGCTTACTAAAAAGGTTTTTACAAATATGAGGAAGCCAGGAAAAGGATTTTCAGGCAAAGTCACACAATTGTTTCAAAATATGTTGGCTCCTCGAGTAGTAGTTGGTGAAGGTTCAGAGCAACCCACTGAACCCTAGCCCACATCTTCTATTGCTCCTCAAGAAATTTTAACTCAGGTTGCTACTGCTGCTGCATCACAACCACCAAAAGACACAAACACATATAGGAGAACCAAAAGAGGTCAGAACACCAAGGTACCTCAGTCTGGTGGTTCCCTTAATAAGGTTGGTGATGAGGCTATCAATGAGGAGATGCTTGATAGTGTGGAAAGGGCTACCACTGTTGCTTCTAGCTTAGAGGTAGAGCAGGCTAGTGGTAACATTAATAAGACCCAATTCACGGCAACACTTAATGAACCATTTTCCTTGGAACTTGGTTCAGGTAGTGGTCCCTGGCGCCAAGAAACCATGAGGGTGCTGAAGCTCAGGCTAGGTCTGAGGGGGTACCTATTCAGTCCAAAGATCCACCTCTTTCAACAGGTAACACAGTTGGAAGTGAGGAGGATAGTATGAAACATGACTATGAATTGATGAATAATGTACCACCTACAACCTATGATTCACCTCTCTCAGGAGGTAACACACCTGGAAGTGATGAGGGTAGATTGAAACTAGAAGAATTGATGGCTATGTGTACAAAATTGTCAAAACATGTGCTTGACTTGGAGAAAGAGAAGGATGCTCAAGCTATGGAGATCCTCAACCTAAAGAAAAGAGTCAAGAAATTAGAAAGAAAGAGGAAATCAATTATCTCACAACTAAGAAGGAGGATGTACAGGCAGGTTGAGTCTTCTGATGATGATTTAGATGAGGAGGATGCATCCAAATAGGGGGGGGGGGGAAGTGACAAAACAAAGCCAATGTTTAAAGATAGTGACTTTGATGATATTGATGATCTGGTGGATGAAGGAATGGTTTTTGTTCAAGAGAAAGATGTAGAGACCCAAGGAAATATTGGTACTGATGATACAGAGGTGGTGAAAGGAAGTGGTGACAAAAAAGTTCTTGATACTGAAAAAGCAGTTAATACTGTTAGTGAGGGAATTAGTACTGCCAATGTTCCTGAAACTATTAGTACTACTACACCAAGGACTCCTCCTATAACAACAACAGTATTTGATGATGAGGATGTTACTATGGCTATGGATCAGACTTTGGTAAAGATGAAGGAAGAGAAAGCTAAGGAGAAAAGAGTTGTTATTAAAGATGTAGAAGACTCTTCTAGACTTGTCAGGTCAATAACTACACTTCAACCTCTTCTAACCATTGATCCTAAAGACAAAGGTAAAGGTATTCTACAGGAGACTAAATCTATGGAGAAGACAAAGAAAAAGGTTCAAGGTGATGCACAAACAGAAAGAGATACTAAAGTAGCCTTAAGACTTCAAGCAGAATTGGATGAAGAACTCAGAGTAGAAAGAGAAAGACAAGAACAAGCCTCTATGGCTGCACTTTATGAAGAGTATGATACTATTCAAGCCAGCATTGATGCTGATGCTTTATTTGCTGCAAGGCTCCAACAGGAAGAGAGAGAGCAGTTTACCATTGAAGAAAGAGCACAATTTTTGGTAGAGACAATAGCAGCACAAAGAAAGTTTCGAGCTACTCAAAGGGCTGCAGAGATCAGAAGTAAACCACCTACCAAAACTCAACTAAGGAACATGCTGATTACATATCTAAAGAATATGGGTAAGTTTACTCACAATCAACTAAAAGGAAATAGTTATGAGGAGCACCAGAGATTAAATGAAAGGGAATAAAAGTGGATACATGATTTTGTTCCTATGGACTCTGAAAAAGAAGAAAAGAAATTAGTGGAGCCTGAGAGTGAAGGAAAGAAAGGCAAAAGAATAAAGAGAGTTACAGATTCAACACTTAAACATAAATCATCTAAGAAACAAAAGATGATGCAAGAACAAGAATCTGCAAAGAGTGATGAAGATGCAGCAACAAACTATGAACAAGAAAAGGAAGAGTTGAGAATGTGGTTAACAGTTTTTCTAGATGAAGAAGAGACCGTGGATCTAGAGATTTTGTTTGCTAAGTACCCTATAGTTGAATAGGAATCTCAGAACTTAGGAAGTGATATTCATGTTTATAAGATAATTAGAGCAGATGGGAATACTAGTTATCACAAAACATTATCTAGTATGCTGAGAAAATTTGATAGACAAGACTTAATGGATTTGCACAGATTGGTGAAGAAAAGGTTTAAAGACAATACTCTAGAAGGTTATAATTTGCTGCTTTAGGGAGATCTCAAGATAATGTTTGAACCAAATGCAGAGGATGAAATTTGGAGTAATCAACAGGATTAGACTCTGATTAGCTAGAAACTATATGAAAATTGTAGAGTTCACTCATTGCTGATGGATGGTACTTTGACCTGCTTCAACATGTTAGTAGAGAAAAGGTATCCTCTCATCAAGGAAATTCTAGAAAAGATGTTGACTAGAAGCTAAAAGCTAAAGCTGAGAGTACAATGGCATTTGAGCTTATCAAGTTCATCAAATCATTGCTTGAAGAGTAGTAAAGTGTTTGGATACATCTTCCTGGTGTTTATGGAGCTTATAGTGAAGAAACTTAATGATTGACAAGTAAATATCAAGTTTAGGGGAGGATTGTTAGGAATTCTGAGTTACTACAGCTAGTGCTAATTTACTAATGCTGGTTCAGAGTTGATGCTGCTGCTAAAGATTGAAGAAAACAGACTAAGTAGTTAGTACTGTTAGTTATATTTAGTTAGTACTGCCAGTACATTGTTAGTACTGCTAGTATAGTTAGTACTGTTAGTTAATAGTTAGTGCTGTTAGTATTATATAGTTAGTACTGCTATTATGATATGCATAAGTTAAAATAGGAATAGATATACATTATCATTGTACGCGTTTTGTAAGCCTATTAGGGTTTCCTTAGTGTATAAAAAGAACCCTACGGCATAGTTATAGATATATCAATTACACCATCAATCTCATATCTCATAGTTAGTTATTCTGTAACCTAGGCAGAATATTTGCAATCAATATATTCAAAGTTTAGTATTCATTGTTCTTCTTAGTATTGCAAGTTAGATTCCATATAACTTGTAGTATTCACAGTCATAGTTTCTCTTATAGTTAGTTTGGATTTATCCTGGTTAACTAAGCTTTAACATGCTAAGAAGATCTGTTCATTAGGACTCTACAAGTTCTAAGAAAACTGACTGGGAACAATTTAGTAGCAATATAGCAACTGCTATAATTTTCTTGGCCACAAACAAAACCTTTAAATTTTCTAAATTGATTTTTGAGGCCATGGTAAAAAACTTAGACAGCAAGACAAATTTTTTGATGTATCCAAGATTTATACAAATCTTTTTGAACAAGCACAAAAGAAAACTTCTCCCTCACAAAAGAACTTATATTGTCCCTACCCTTACTCACAAACTATTTAGCAATATGAGAAGAGCTTCCAAGGGATATACTGGGGTGGACACTCCATTGTTTCAAACAATGCTTGTTCAAGGTTAGATTTTACAGGGTGAAGGATTAACAATCCTAGTTGAGTCCCATCATACACCCACTAGTGTTCCCTCTACCTTACAACCATAAACTTTACCACCATCTATGCAAACCACACATGTTGAAGAAGAGGCTGCTCCAATTCCCTATGAATCACCTCTCCCAAGATTTCATTCACTTAGAAGTGATGAGGGTAGTATAACACTAAATGAATTGATGGTTCTTTGTACCTCATTATCTAAGAAAGTGGAAAGTTTGGAATCTGACTTGAAGCAGACAAAACAGACATATGGTGCTGCTTACACTAAGCTCATTATGAAGGTGAAGAAGTTAGAGCACAAAGTCAAGTCAAGCAAAGTTAGAAGGAAGGTCAGACTTGTTATTTCAGATGATGAAGACGACTTGGAGGATCCTTCTAAACAAGGGAGGAAGATTGCTTAGATTGATGAAGATGAGGGAATCACTCTAGGTCAGATGGGTGCTCAGACTCAGGGGAGGAGTGATGAAGATCTTATGTATGAGACTGGTGTATATGACTACCCAGAAGGATTTACAGGACCAATTGTTTCAATTACTACTATTGAACTAGTTACAACTACTGGTGAAGAAGTTAGTACTACTAGAGCAATTCCTGAACAAATTAGTAATGCTGAAGTTTCTGCTGTTAATGCTTTAGATGATATTACTTTGGCTGAGACCTTAATGGAAATCAGAAGAAGTGCTACAAACCCATAAGAGGAGAAGGGAATTGTCTTTTAAGAAGTAAGTGAATCAACAACAATAACATCAAGACAATCTCAACCTCAAATTTTAGCAAAAGACAAGGGAAAAGCCATAATGACTAAACCAGTAAAGCCATTAGAGAAGAAGGACCAAATTCAGATTGATGAAGAATTGGCTCTCAAACTTCATGCTGAAGAATAAGCAGAATTGGAAAGAATGCAAAGAGAAAGAACTGCTCAAGAAGAAGCTAGCAGAGCATTCATTAATGAAGAACTAGATAGCATTCAAGCTATGATTGAAGCTGATATGCAATTAGCTGCAAAATTGACAGCTAAAGAACAAGATAAATACTCCATTAAAGTAAAGTCAAGATTGTTAATGGAGATGATAGCAGAAAGAAAAAGGTTATTTGCAGCACAGAGAGCAGCAAATCAAAGGAGTAAACCACCTACCAAAACTCAGATGAGGAATAGAATATGTACATATCTGAAGAATATGGGTGGATACAAATACAATCAACTAAAAGGAAAGAGTTATGTAGAAATTCAGAAGCTCTTTGACAAAACAAACAAACAGGTAAACTCCTTTGTGCTTATGGATTCAGATGATAAGGATAAAGGTAGTGAGAAGAAGGCTGGAGGCAGTAGAAAGAAAACACTTGCTAGGAAAAGAGCAGGTGAAAAGCAAAGTGAAGAGAGTTCTAAAAGACAAAAGATAGAGGATAATGCTGAGAAGGAAGAGCTTAGAGCTTATTTGAATATAATTACAAAAGATGATGTAGCTGTAAATGTTGAATTATTAGCTACAAAGTATCCAATAGTTGATTGGAAGATACATGTTCTATCAGAAGACAAGATCCATTATGAGATCATCAGGGCTGATGGAAGCACTAAAAATTACAAAATCTTTACTGCAATGCTTGATGATTTTGACAGACAAGATGTGTTAGAGCTATACAGATTAGTAAAGGAAAGATTTGAGTCTACAAGTCTAAAAGGTTATGACATACTACTTTGGGGAGATCTCATAACTTTATTTGAACCAAGTGAGGAAGATGAGATCTAGAAAGCTCAACAGGACTACACATTGATAAGTTGGAGTTTATATGATTCATGTGGAGTTCATGTATTAATGATGGATACTAGAGTTACTATTCATACATTGGTAGAGAAGAAATATCCTCTTACACAAGATATGCTCTCAAGAATGTTAAGTAGAAGACTTGAAGTTGATCATGAAAATGAAATGGCATTTGAGCTTCTCAGATTTACAAGATCACAGATTAAGAAGTAGAAGAGTGTTTGGAAGAATCCTCTTTGAAAGGTTTAATTCAATAAACTTGATGATTTGGAGGTAAATCACAAGTTTAGGGGAGGATTGTTAGGAATTAAGGGCTTCTATAAGTTTCTACTACTGGTTCAACTTAGTACTGCCAAGTTAAAAAAGTTTGCACTACTCAGATTATAACTACCAGTACTAACTGGTTAGTACTGCTAGAGTAAAAGTTAGTACTGCCAGTACTAACTTAATACTGTTGAAGACAACATAACACTGTTGCATGAAGATTAAGATTGTTGAAGAGTTAAACGCGTTTGGAGATATGTATGGACTTATTTTATGTATATCTTATATAGTTAGAAGATATGTTGATATCTTATAGAACTTTAGAAGATTTGTAGTTATCTTGTAAAGGACTCCTTGGTGTATAAAAGGAGATCCTAGGTTATGGTTTTAGTGCATCTCATCATCACATCGTTCATAGCTTCAAGGTTGTAAACCCTAACACCGTCAAAGAGTGTTCGTATTAATATATTGAAGCTTATTGTTTTGATTGTAATTTTGTGTCTCAAACATACTTTACTATTATTCTTCTTAGTGGTATAAACTAGATTCTGCATAGTTTATATCATACACTCAAAGTTTCAGTCTTTGTACATTTAGATTTATTCAAGGATACTAAACCTTACATCAAGCTAAGGAGTTAAAGATCCGTTCATTGGGATCCAACATAGTCATACAAATTCCTATCCATGGGACGCTAGTAATACTCGGTTTTCGTTGGTATATGTTGTAAAAAAATTTAAATTTTGCCAAAAATCACCCTTTTATGCTATGTTTTGATATATTACCAATCTTTTTAAGGACAAATAAAATGACAAATTAAAGAATAGTTTCTTTAAGCTTATTTCCCCTACACTTATTTTGAACATTGTCCCTAATATTCTATAGAAGTACCCATTAAAACAGATAAAGGGAAAAGAAAACAAGGAAAAGAAACTAGTACTCCCCTGGTTTATACAGTAATGAAGAAGAAACATGTGATAACTGGTTAAATCGTCCTCTGAGAATCATCCAATGAAAGTTCCTAAGAACTTCCAAGCTTTTCCTCATTAAATATAACCTGTAATCAAAGACAAAGACAACTATACCAAGCCTAAAATGTGCAATTTACCAATATACAATGTGAATTTAGGGTTCGACTTGATAGATAGGATGAAAGAATTGTTAAACTCATTAGGTTATGCAGGTTTATATAGAAGAATACATATATTGAATGTCGTACAAGTTTTATTTTCAAAAATAATTAAAAACTTTAAGTTTTCTAGACCTGGGCATTTGACGCCGTCGGGGTTGGTGTGACCCCGCCACAGGTGTCATGGTCATGGCGTCGCATGTTAATCGTGATGCCGTCTCTACAGTCTTTGAAAACAAAATTTTTGTTTTTGATGAAAAATTTCCTGCACTTGATTCCATAAGTTTGTTCTTGTATAAATGGCTGTATAAAACCTGAGATTTAACCATTCAATCATATGACTTGATACTGACGTGAATTAATCTAAAAAATTCATTTAACATGTTTAAATTTGGCTTAAAAGCCGGATAAATTCCCCTACACTTATTGTTTGCAAAATACCTTTGATTGAAATTAAGATGAGGTTAAAGACAATACAAAGCATGATTACAAGATAACTCAAACATAATAAAACAAATGGAAAAGAATTAAAACATACATGACACTCCTAATTTGCAGAAAAGTAAATTGGGTTGCTTCCTAAGAAGGGCTTTTCTTTATTAACGAGTCTTGTAGCTAGACTCAAAGTCACACGTCCTTACGTGACTTCTCCTTCGTTATACATCATCTCTTTTTCTAATCTCACCAAATGCCTAGTTCCTCTTCTATCACCTTTGTGTTGTTTGTACTCATCTCCAATGAGTAAGCTTTGATAGTAGTGTGTCCTTCTATGGCCAAAGTTATCCTCATAGGTGAACGGGGGTATGGAGTCGATGCTTAAACCCATAAGCCTTGTTTGTTCGAATATCTTCATTATGTAAGGCATTTTAAATGTGATTTTCTCATCATCTTGTTTGAACATGACCGCTCCTTCTTCTTCATTGTAGACAAGGCTGGTTTCCTCAATGAAGGGCCTTCCAAAAACCATTTCTCTAAGGTGGTGATCGATAATGCTAGTGGTATCTTCTAATATCATAAAGTTGTATTCGTAGGCGAAGCTTCCTATGAAAATCTTTATGCCTTTTATTCTTCCAACAAAGTTGCAAATTTTGTTCGGGTTTGATTATTTCTGCCTTGAGCTAAGCCCATAAGTCATGATCTGATTATATTGATGCCTAGACATGATATTGATTGGCGATTCTAGGTCTATGTGAGCGTGTCTCATGAAGAGGTGACCAATCATGCAGGAGATTTTGATGTTGTTCGGGCTTCCAGCTTTTATCCTTGCTTTTGCCCACGGAGGTCGAGGATTCTTTAACAGCCATTCATGATACGTTAACTCCTCCATTATTGGGAATGAGTTAAAGTTTTCATCATCTTCGTCGTCTCCCTTTTCTTTGAGCATTTATTCAATTTCCTTGTTAGTCTCAAATTTAATTTCTTCTTCTTCACATACTTCATCTACTTCCATGTCAGTCTTCATTACATTCTCTTCCATGCCTTGCTCCTTTACTTCTTCTTTTCCTTTTACCATACCATCAAGGTTGAGATCGTAAGCGTTGGTTAAGGAGACATCTTCCTCTTCCGTATCACTATCCGTGCTTAGGATAATGATTGAAATGATGAAATGAACGCGTTTTGGAGCTGTTGGATTATTGTTTAGTTCTTTTATGGATGCGGGAAAGAGATATTTTGGGGAGAGCAATTTTGATAGGCTTTTGATTCCTTTCTTCCTTAGTTCCTCCTTTTCATCATGGCTGATTGTTGCATTG
>BQNB010003378.1:16187-115388 GCA_026074375.1 Tanacetum coccineum
AGCGCTGATTCGGGTGTCATTGGCAGGTTTCTCAACAAACGGCTACAATATCGCATGCATGAAGCAACCTCAAATTTATCAGCAGCCATCAGTACATCAAGAAGGGCAGGAGCTGTATTCGCTGTTAAAGTATTGCTGTAGATAAAGTTTAACAGTTCCATAAGGGCAGCTTCCTCTGTTCAAAAACCAAAAGTAAATAAAAATTATTAACGGCACAAGTAGAAGTAGCAAACAAGCCAACCAATGAAAAGATTCTCAAATTGATCATACCTGACGCGTTAATCCGCACAGTTACATACCGCTCTTCTGACTCACTCGTCCCATTTGAAAATAACTGCAGGAAAATTTATCGAAAAAGCTAATTAAATTTTTTCTTATAAAGTACAAAACTCTAGAACCAGAAAAAATACATATGCTAGAACAATGATATACCTTGTAGAAATACGGACTTCTTGCAGCTAAAATTGGAGAGCTAATATGTAAGGTTTCAACTCTCACGACCGTTGAGCACTCCATGTTCCAGCTTAAATCATTGTCATTTGCAGCTTCATCTGAAAAAGTACAAGTACAAACCCAAATAAAAAGGGTCCTTAACATGCATTTACTTTTTATATACCATTCTTGAATACTATGCAAAACTGATTTATAGCATTCTAATTTTTTTTAATGAATGTTAAACTTGTATAAACTGACAATCAACAGTTAGAAGTAAAGAACAATATTTGATTCGATGATAAGATATATGAATAGCAGCATCAGCAATTTGATCCAAGACAGTAAGGTGATTTATACCTAATGGTGGCTCTTCGATCATCGCTGCCGGATCTTCATCCTGATTTTCAGGGTCCACGCCATCATCAGGCTGATTGAGAATTTGTTCCTCTGGATACTCAGCAGCAACGTCTACAGCTGTAGACACTATGAACACAATACTGGTGTCAGTAGACTATCATGTGCATGCATTTAAAACATCTAAGATTAATAGATTATGCATATGGTCATGCACACTGCTGAAACACGCAGAGCACTCATCTACAGAGCAATTATGTGTTTCAAGACACTATCAGACTGCTGAAACATGCAGAGTACTCATCATATATAGACATGCGATGTAATACAGGAGGTTCTGTATGTGTTCCATTATTTCTTTTTTGCCTTTCTCACTTGAAATTACCAGAACTATAGCAATGTACAACTTGTGTTCACAATGTTCAAGTCATTTATGCAGAGTCATTCTAATTCGAAAATATATCCCATAAAATCCTGTTGTGACAGTGAATAGAGACATAACCGTGAGTTACGAACGCAGATTATCTTCTTTCTGTGGCACTAACCATTAATTTTTAGTGGATATATGATATGAAACTAATTAGTGAATTTCTCCATTGATAGATTTATACCAAAGGTAGTCGAAGGCCCTCGCTTGGGTCGATTAGTCCCTCAGGCCAGGCCCTAGCAGCCATCTCGCCTTATCATACTCAGGCCAGGTCACTCTGCTCAGGCCCTCGCCTACATCGATGAGCCCTTCGCCTTTTTTGGCGGGGCCCTCGCATTTGTCGGCGTTACACTCTTGCCACGAGGCATGATGTGGTCTGATGTCACACACTGTCCAACTTTTACTTTTATTTGAGACACAAAATTGTTCCTCGTGTTAGATAGTCATTTGATGTAAGATTGGGGTTTTGGGTCCACTTTGAATATGAAGTATATAAACCCTCTCATCTATGACGCCGTATTAGCACGATACATCATGGTGTGAATACTCTTATTGCTACAAGAAATCGTCTAGGATTTGTTTAAACTTATTTATCTTGTATATTTAGCTATTTAACTATAAAAACTGAAGCTTTGAAGGTACACATGCTTGTTTTGTATATAATAGTAAGCTTTCATGATAACTGTTTATATGTTAGACACTATCATATGCACTATATGCAAAAGTTCACTCAGGCCCTCGCCTTTTGTTGCCTCTCGACTAAGTCCCTAGGAAAGGCACATCGACTTAAGGCCGCTTTCGCCTTTATCTACCTTGTTTATACGGCCAGTTACATGTTAACTTATGTGATTCCTAGACGATTGTAAAGATTAGTTCATGCATAAAATATCTAATCACTGCAACTCCAATACCTAATTGCTGTTGTACAGCATGACTTTTTGACGGTTGGCTACCACCATGACAGCTAAGCTAGCAAGCTACATTCAGGACTAATAATTTTCAGCATGAGCAACATCCTCTTGAACCACCTAAAAACACAAATAACGGAGCATATCACACAACCTAACCTAACCCACTTTAACATGTCGCATTCTTTTTCAAATTTTATCACTAGCAAGCACAAACACAAGTCAAATGAGACAGCTGTTGCAGTACTAAGTAACAATGATTCAATCGACAATGAACAACCATCAGGGAAGCTTAAAAGATTACACTGCTCGCAAAATAACGGATAGAAAAATGGAACACCCTTCCTGAGAGCTCAGACGGACTGAACCGCCTTAAATCACAATTATTAAGCAGAAAATACAAAACATCATCCATATCTAACTGATAGAACACCACACCAGCATAATCATAAATTCATAATTATACCCTAACCATATAAACCTTGTTATCTTATCGACATCAATTGCCTTCTATACCAACTCAGTCCTATCCTATGCATATTCCTTATCAAATTCTACACCAACATAATCTTTCAATCACCAAATCATGTTACTCCAAAGCACTTCCACCAACCTCCTTTTTTCATATTGAATCACTCACAAGCACAAATTCAAAAGTCAGACCACTGGTGCGATCCATAATAATCCAATCACCAATATGCAACTGTCAAGGAAAGAAGATCACACTATACAAATAAAACCAGAAAAAAAAAGTGGAAACACCCATCCTGAGTACTCAAATAGGCTGTGAACTACCTTAACTCCCATTTATCAATCAAAACCTAAAACTGCATCTATTTCTGACCAGTTGAACATTGCACAAATATAGCCTTGTAATACAATATTTTTACCCTAACCTTATTATCTTATCCAGAGCATTTACCTTCTTAACAAACTCAGTTCAACCCTATGCGAACTACTATCTTCAATTCTATACCAGCAACATATTTCTGTCACCGCAACTCCAAAGTCCAAAGCCATACAACACAAACGCTATACAAAGTACTCACACAATCTACAAATACTCTAATTCTAATAACATTCTCTAACTACTCCCTCTAATTCCAATAACATTCTTAAACTACTCCTTTCTTAGAATACACAGTACCTTAAACTAGCAAGAAACGTGCATTAACCAATTCTGTTATCAGGCAAAATCGGTGACCGAAACCGCCATTTTAATCACATTCAAACACAAGAACCGCAACATCTCGTCAATAACGATCAAAAAGATTAACTCTCCTAATCAAGCATAAACTCTATTACTCCACCAGTCTCTCTCAAACACAGAACAAAAACGACAATAACGCTTTTCACATTGCTCATACACAAAGATACTCCTAAACTTACAGCCTCAAAATATAAACAAAAGCGCCGTTAATATAATAACGATTTTCACAGTACCCTTACACAGATAGCTCTAAATATTCCTAAACTACACTCGAACTATCAAACAAACAGAAATCATGTCACGATAATAACAATTCTCACAATACTCACACAAAACATACAGATAACTCAAACACTCCTAAACTAAGTCTCTCAATTACTGAGCAAAAACCACAACCTAACGTTATTCACATTTCTCATACACAACATTCAGCAAACCCTAAATACTCCTAAACTATCAGAGCACCTTGAAATATCAAACAAAAACAACATTAGAATAATAACGATTCTCGCAGTACTCATACACGTGATACAAATATTCTAACCGCGAAAACATACGTTAACATATATAGCTTAACCAGCTAGTAACATTCATACACATTTACACAAACATCAAATACTCTAAAAACGATTTCTAACCTCGAAACATTCATTACTCATAATCACTATATAAATACACTATCACATTATTATCAACATACGCAACAAGTAATCATTCATTTCAATTCAATTATATAAAACCTAACTCACTCGTTATAAAAAAGAACGTCACGCGTATTTATATAATTATTAAACCGTCAACATACAGATAACGCTAAATAGTTCTAAACTAACAGTCTCGAAATATAATCTAACCTCCAAAAAATTCATACACATTTATATAAAAATTAGCATATGCATAAATTATTCGTTAATTTCAAAAAGTTAAAAAAATTATAAAAACTGACGATTATCTTTTTTAATATCAGCACGACGTCGTTTCCGATTCCTTGCCCAATCCGCTAAACTGGAACAGCCATCACCACCGTCATCTGTAGAATCTAACGGCTCCGTGACAATCTCAATTCTCAAAATCCGATCGGAAAAATTACTGTCGTTGAAGGCGAAAGCAAATCCACCGTGACTGTGTTCAGGTGAAGGTATCCTGTCTTGAATTTGATTTGAATTATGCATTTTGTGTGTGTTAAAATGATAAGCCCTAATTTTTGTTTGTTAGGGGGAGGGAGATGATGATGATGGAGGAGGAGGAGGAGAAAATGGATGTGTGAAATGGGACAAGGTTTGGATATTTAGACGGAAAGTATTGTTTTGGCTTTTGGTACTAACAAGTTATTTGGAGTTATAATGGTAAGTAGTAATTTTTTTTTTAAAGTTGTGATTTAGTACTTAATGATGTTTAATTAAAGAAGATATTTTGTGTTAAAAGATTATGATTTTGTCAACTATTCTATGTAGGATCGAGATCATTTCAAGTTTAATTTATACATCAATAGACTATAGCTTCGTAAATTTCACGACTGCAAATAAAAAATTGATGTGATGAGAAATTGAGTTAAGAAAAAGATTTGTTAAACTCCTCGTATAATTTAGCTTATAGACTCGTAAAATTCACGAATAAACATGATTTGTAAAAGGCTTTGAACTCGTGAACTTAACAAAAACTATCGGCTATAGACATGTAACATTCATAAAAGAGAATTTTAAAAACTACCTGCTATATTTCATGTGGCTTACAATCTATTGTAAAAGAGTTGTAACTAAACATGATTCGCAAAAAAATCAAGCACGAAAATGTACATCAATAAAAGAAAATTTCTGAAACTAAGATGTGGAAAACTAGAAGGATGGTTGAATAGTTTTACTGATTAAATTTACGTTTCAAAATATTTAGATGTAGTTTATGTGAAATCTGTCGATATCGAAGTACACAAATGTATACTTGAGAATGCAAGTATATAAACAATAATAAATATGAAATGCAATGAGTAAAGGAAAATAAATGTAATCGGGTTTGGGCCTATTTACATTTGGTTCAACCCACCATTAGAATTTTGATCAAGATATTGGACAACACTATATTTTAATCATTCAGATGTGTCCAGAAAAACTATGATGTTTTTTTACGTAAATACTTGTGTCACGGTTTTATATTTCTTTACCTTTACTCATTGCATTTCATATTTGTTATTGTTCTATATTTATTACAATATAGTCCTCGGTTCGTGGTTTTAGGCTAAATCAGTCTCGGTCCGGTCCGGCTTTTACCTGATGCTCACCCCTAGTTATATCACAATATAGGAAGATTTGACTATTAAGGTTTTGGTATGCATGGCTTTCTTTGTTTAATTTTCGTTGTGCATGTCATAAGCCACGCGGGTGACCACCGGAACCATACACCTTATTTATAGGCAAAGACAAAGGGTAATACCCGTGGGTTAAAAGCGATGTGTCCAGCTTTAACTTGAAAAATACAGTTGAACTTTTGCGGCCTTAAATGCTTATATTTTCTAGTACACGTCCAACCATGCTTTTAAGGAATAGTCCTCACAATTGTTTCCCTTTATACCCACTCTAGTACTATCTTGACTTTTGTTGATAAAAACTTTTTACTTATCTTTCCAAGATAGTTCTCGCATATTTTCCAGACTTAGATATCTATCTAAGCTTTAAGGAAGTCTTGTTTGACGAGGAGACCAAAGGGGATTCAGTGAGTTATTGTCATTACTCACTGGATCCATCCTCTTTTTCTTTGATTTACGGAGTTCACACTCTGAGTTTCGCTTCACGGAGTGATGAGTCTTTCTTTTAGACCCGGTTGAACTTTGAAGATAACTCCCTGAATGTTTTATCATTCATGGACTTGAATTAGGGCTTTAGTCTTATACACTTTGTTAATACAAATATTCGCGTAAAAATAATATTTATATTTAATGATCTTTAAGTTTTGATAATAACAAATATAATGTTATACTACGTAAAAGTTTACTTAAATAAGTTATTTAGTCGTAAGTTTACTTACCGACCTCAAATCACTTACACTATGTTCTTGAGTTTTATCATTAAAGAAATGTAAAATAAACACTTTCCTCCCAAAATTGGGAGGAAACACTTTACTTTCATAATCAACAAAATAACATTAACTTTCATTCCATTTCCTTTTCTTTTCCTCCTTAAGTACTACTCGAGAACACAACATCATATGTTTCCTTTTCATTTTCTTTCTTAACTCTAACTCGAGAATATAGCGTTAAGGTATGAAATATGGCATTATATTTAACACCCCCAAATTTATACAAGATTCGGGACCAACAATTGGGTGTTAATTCATAGCACAATAACATAAGAATATAAAGAACGACTCGAAAAGAGACGTTATAAAATATTAACATTGTTCCATTCATAAAGATCAGAGTATACAATTTGTCCCATAAGATCGTTACCACAAAACATCACGACATAAGTTTTAAAATACATTAACATGAAGTTTTTAAAGAATGGAACAAGACAAGTTTATGAAAACTTTTGCGCAATATTCCTCGTCCATGCCAAGTCATCATCCTTGATTACCTGAGATAAAACATGCTAAAAAGTCAACGAAAACGTTGAGTGAATTCATAGAGTTTATATGAATAAAAGTTAGAACACAAGCATAAATAGTGATTTAATGATGAACTTGTTGATCATACAAGCCATTTCATGAATATTGCATTAAGCTCGTGACACCGATCCCACGGACGAAATATGGATCATTTTAGATCCTACATATATCTTTTCATATGCTCACAAATAATAATAATAATGCCCCCAGGCTAGGTATCTTGTCATATACCTAATAAAATCTCGAATACAATATGTTCGAAACATAGGGGTCCGAATCGGGCCGTATCCCCAATCACAGAACCGGGTTGTCAAGCCCATGATCTATTAATTGTAACAGCGGCCTAACCATCATAGGTAGTCTGACAGTTCACGATTGGGCGGTCTTTTGAACAAGTTGGTACTTAATGCAATCTATTGCGTTTTTTATTCGGGGGTCCCCACTTACATGGAAAAACAACTTGTGTTCAATCTGATAAAACAGTAGCATGTACTCTCCCTCGCGCGGGTTTAAAGTAAACATTTAAAGTTATAAATGGCGAGGACTATGAACTCCCGTCAAGTAGAAGAAGATCGATCGAAGAGAGGAAATTCACCAAGTGATGATAGTGCCAACGATTAGCGTGACCCTTATAAGAGTGAGACGCGAACTTATATTATATATAGAGTAAAAAAACAATACTGTAGAAAATTTTGACAAGAATAGGATATGTTTCCTAAGGTATGCTAACATTGCACCCCTAGACTTAAACTAAGGTATTTTTACTTCCAAAATGGGGTGTTGACCTGATCTTATATGGACTTAAGTAAACTACCTACGTTTCGCCGTCTAATTTCAAATTATTTAGTACTGGTTAATTTGCCATTTACTCTTTTAGCGCTCAAGAGTTAAAAACTGAAATTCTTAGAATTGACTAGTGTTTAATGGACTTGTATCCTCTACATCTATAATTGGTATAAACAAGGCCTTCACCTCCTCTGGCTAATATCTGTGTAAGTCTAGTTTTCAATAAATGTAATCCCCGTTCTACGGAATGTTTCATCAACCATGGTGAAAAGACCCTTTTACCCCTGAAGACTCTACCCAGAATTTTCACTGAATTTCTACACTTTACGGAAAACCGTATCATAAATCCCTTATCTATAATAGAAATGGGGGAAATGTGGCCAAAATTATGGTAGCTTACCCTATGATGTCTTGTTCGACCCCAAGCTTTAAAACTCAAGCTTTTAGTTCAAAAACTTGGGATATCTAACAAGTTTTCCAATCAAGGTCCAAACTTGACTAATTTTGTATTTTGACCAATCTCCCTCATCAGAGGATAATTGGTTCTGAGCATCCACTAATCACATAGACTAAGACCTACACTCTATTACACATGTATTTAGAAGGCAGTAGGCTTCCTATGATATCGAAATAAGATACCTAAGAGTGAAACTACGTTTTTGCTTCTGTTCCATAATTACCAATCACTACAAAACTATTCTAAACCTCCCATATTTAAGTTTATCCAACCACAACCATCCTCATAACAATGCACATACATCTCCTAAACTTATGCCCATACTTCATAACATCAAGTACATGATCATTCCAAGATCAAATATTATGAAAAGAAAAATGTATGTTCATAAAAACCAAGAATTGAACACATGCACTAATCAAAAACATAAATTAACACAAAAAAGGGTTTTAAAAAGATCACTTACAACAACAATGATTGTGATTAGTGGAGAAAACATGAACCCTAGATGGGTTGTGTGTTTATGTCGTGACCCTAAACACCCCTTGTAAGTCAAACCCTAGCTTTTTGTAACACCAATCTTGCTTATAACCTCTTTTAATCAATTCCTTGTGATTCTTGTAGCCTCCAATTGAATTAAAACCCTAAAAACTAGAATTCTTTAAAATTAAGATTTTCATAAACTCCATGAGTGGTGGTTTTTATGGGTGTAGGATGATTAAGGTTTTGTTTATAAGTGTTTTGGGATAATAAAGGAAGGTTTTGATGAAGATTTAAGGATGATGATGATGGTTTTCTGATTGAAGTCGACGAACAGAAAAGGAATAAAGAAAGAATCAGGCGTGGAGAATTTTTGGCTGTTAAGGCATGCCTAGTGTATTATATATATACCTATATCTGATTTGCTTTCTTGTTTATATTGAATGGAAATAAAAAAAATTATGGTCGTTGGTTTTGGATTGAGGGTTTCGGTTTTTATATAAAATAAATAAATAAGGGATCAAGATATATATAGGTATAAGCTAAAATTTAGGAATGACTAGATATTAGATTTGTATTAGCAGTATAATTTCCTAATTAAAAAAATACATATTTATTGTGTTTATTAAGCTTATAACCAGCCCCTCTAAGTGGGGTGGGCTTGGTTGGGCTTTTGTTTGCTAATTTGTTGTATTAATTTGTTTCTGAGCCCAATAACCTATTTAACTCGATATTTGTTGTAAAATTACGATTTCTTCGACGCGGTTTTTGACTAAACGCGAATAAAAGATGGAAAATAATAAAAATAAAATAAATTAAGCTCTCATGACTAAATACGGCTTTCGTTGATTTCTCGATCGATAAACGGAACAATTTAAATTATACGATTCGCGAAAGTTTTAAAATGGACGATTTTAATAAAAATCGATTAAGATAATAAAATGAATTATTTAAAATTTAGAAATTATTTATAATTTAAGATTAAGTAGTGACCTTAAGTACGAAGAATTTTTAAAGATAAAAATAAAGACGGTTACACTTAAACGGATAAATTGCCTATATCGGCTTAAGATTAACAAGAACGAGAAATTGTGAATCGCGTAAACCGTAGAACACAAAAGTTCACTTTACAAGAAAAATGAGAACGAAATATGAATTAAATATGGACATTAAAAGACGGATTGTCACATTATAAAGCGTAGTTAATGATCAAAGAAAAATATTTTGCCATGCATACAAATTTAATCATTTGCATAAACTACTACTAATCAAATGATTTCAAGTAAACACATGATTAATTATAAACTAGTTATATTAATCAATAAGACAAAATAGAATTAACCATAAATGGAAACAATCTTTCCGAATCTTTTCAAATCTAGAAAATCTTTCCATTTTCATGTTAAAAAATATATTCTTCTAGAAGAATCTATTAAATATGTTTTTAAAGTAGACTCAATTAGGAAAATTTTGTTAATAGACTTGTAGGTTACCAATATTAATCAAATACACTATACTACTGGATGCTCTACCCACGGACTACCAAAAATCTAAGGGACATATCCAAGCTATTTGGATCCGTGGATCCGCTTGATAGCTAGGCATATTGGGCCATTTAATTTAAAGTTTTAATTTGCCTATAAATAGGAACCAAATGTTTTTATTTGCTTCACCCTTTTCCAACTTTTCTTTAGCATTTTTTTGAACGGCATATTAAGATATATAAAAAAACTAGCAAGACGCTAGAGAGTTACAAAGGCGATTGCAACCAATCGTTCTAGTTAATACAAAGATTGCCTCTAAATTTAAGCCACGAAAAAGAAACAAGACAAATATAATCGAATATATCATTTTTCCTCATAGAATGAGAGTTGAAAGTGATATTATTTCTAAACCACCATAAGGTCTAACAAGAAGCAGCAAAGATGGCGTAAGCGCGGTCCTTCTTTTCCTTTGAGGCATGCCATGACTGAAACCAAAGATCCCACTCGCCACATGAGGAAAAGGAAGGGAATATAGAACCTGACCAAACACGAACGATTTTTCTAAAATTTTCTTTTTACTTATTTTACTTAGGAAAAATATAATTTCAATTATTTTCTATTTCTTTTTTTAGGATTTAATTAGAATTAAGTAGTTTTTAATTGATAAAAATTCAAAAAAAAAATATAAAAAAAATATTTTTTATTTTTCTTAAAATTTTCTTTTATCCTAATTTAGGTATAAAAAATTAGTTTGCAATCTTAGGGTTTAATTCTAGTCTATTTGCTTAATCGTCGTGTTTTATTTGTTTCACGTATTTGTTTAATTGTTTAATTGCCTTTAATTATTCAATTTTAATTGTTGCATTTTATTTAGTAGATATAGATTATCAAAAATATCTTTGCTTCATTCAAATCAGAATCCAAGCTTAAACGAGGTTTCAATTTCACTAGTCGTTGGGGAAACGACCCGGGTGATCATACTTACCCGGTTAAATATACGAATTATATATTATATTATATATATTTTTGAGAGTGAATTTTATCAAGGGTAACTTGGTAATTTTCTTAATTGCTCTTTTAAAGTATTATATTTTATATATATTTTGGGTATATAAAACTTAACACCAACATTCTATATGGATCTTCTTATCCTCATCACAATAACTAGGGTAATCATCAATTCCAGTATCAAGATTTTCATCCCTAGTTCTAAATTCCTCAATTACCTCACCTTCCTCAATGGTGGGTATTAAATCATCTCCTTGATTTCTTCTAAGCTCAAATGATTCATTTAGATCTTTTAATTTAATGTAATCTTCCGAGAAAGGGTCCAATGATCTATTTAACACCAAAGTCTCTCCCATAAGCCTAGCTTCTAAATTAAGCTCCATTCTTTCTCTCAAACTTAGCATATAGACCCTCTTAATTATACTACTAGCAGGTTTAACACTTTTGAAAATAATATTTTCTTCCCCAACCCTTAAAGTAATCTTTCTTTTGTAAACATTAATCTTAGCACGGGCGGTAAACAAACATGGTCTTTCGAGGATCAAGGCTACTTTGACATCCTCAGGCATATCAAGAATTATAAAGTCTATTGGGAAGGTAAATTTACCAATTCCTACTAGTATGTTTTTAGCTATTCCTTTTGGATATTTCATAGTCCTATCTACCAATTTCACTGTCAACATAGTGTGAGCAAATTCGCCTAATCCTAAGTTAAGGTAGGTCGAGAGAGGCATAACACTAACGCTAGCTCCTAAGTCAACAATGGCGTTGTCAAAACAAAAATCATTAATAAAGCAAGGTAAAGTGAAACTTCTTGGGGTCTTTCTCCTTTCAGGGTATGGTGTTGTTGATATGTGAAGCTCCATAAGCTTTCGTGAATTTTGGTCCATAATTCCCCTCTTCTTCACAGTAATGATTATCCAAATGACTTGGAAAAGGAACCATCATTTGTCTTGACTTGTATAACAATGTACTGTTCTGTCTAGTGGATATGGCGTATTAGTTTAATATAATACGGCGTATCGAGTTTGAATCAGCTTCAATAGTGGTTGAAATCGACTTGACTTGGTCTCTCAGGTTTGTTTTAGTTGAGCTTGGTAGGCTTCCAAATCCTCTCTCTTGTAGTACCTTGCTCATTTGCCTAATTTGTATTTCTAAAGTTTTAATTGATGCTCCTTGGTTTCGAATGGCAGCCTCCGTTGAAGCTCGAATTTCCTTAAACAGCTTAAGAATCAATGAAGTATTTGGAAGCATCCTCTTGGTGATTATGGAGATTTTAATGGAGAAACTTGATGATTTTGGAGATAAATATCAAGTTTAGGGGAGGATTGTTGGGATTAAAAGCCTTCTTAATGCTGCTAGTATTACTGCTGCTCATATCAGAGTTAATGCTGCTCAGTTGTGTTAGTACTGCTCAAGAACTTCAGAGAAAAATGCTAAGTGTTTACTACTGCTAGTACACAGTTAGTACTGCTAGTGTAAAGTTACTACTGCTAGTGCATATTAGTGCTGCTCAGAGACTTAGAAGAAAAACTGCTAAGTAGTTACTACTGCTAGTACAAAAGTTACTACTGTTAGTACAAAGTTAATGCTGCTGAAGGAGTTAATGCTGCTAGTGAAGAAGTTAGTACTGCTGAGTTAGTTAGTACTGCTTATGTGATTTATATGAGTTATTTGTGTAAAAGATATGTATAACTTATTTGTTTAAAAGATTTAATATTCTTAGGAAAGTATTGTAAGCCGTATAGGACTCCTTGGTGTATAAAAGGAGGTCCTAAGGCATAGAGTTTGATAGATATATAGATATATCAAAAACGAGTCATTCATAAAATTATCATAGCTTCAAGGTCTTTGTAACCCTAATACTTTGAGAGTATTCGTATTATTATCATTAATAATGTTGGAGCTTTTGTTTGTTGAATTATATGTTCATATAATTACTGTTTCATTGATAGTTCTTCTTAATATTAAAGATTAGATTCCGCATAATCTTTAATACATTAAAACAAAGTTTATACTATAGTTGTGTTAGATTTATCTAATATAACTAATCCTTATACAAGCTTATGGAATTCGATCTATTAAAGTGGGATCAACAAGTGGTATCAGAGCTTGTTGCTTTGAGAAACTTTGCTAGAAGATATGGATCAAGATTCTGCACACATGGTGGCTGCATCCAAAGTTCCCATGCTCAAACCGGGTGAGTTTGAGTTATGGAGGATGAGGATTGAACAATACATCCAGATGATAGACTATGCACTGTGGGAAGTCATAGAGAATGGTGCAACCTTGCCAAAAACAACACTTGTGGAAGGTGTTGAAAAAGTGATGCCTATTACATCTGCTGAAGATAAGGCTTAAAGAAGATTAGAAGTAAAGGCTAGAAGTACTTTAATGATGGGCATTCCCAATGAACATCAGTTAAAGTTTAACTCTATAAAGGACGCTAAGCTGTTGCTGGAAGCTGTAGAAAAGAGATTTGGTGGTAATACAGCTACTAAGAAGACTCAAAGAAATCTCTTAAAGAAGCAATATGAAAAATTCACTGCTCCAAGCTCAGAGATGCTTGATTAAACTTTTGATAGGCTTTAAAAGCTTGTGAGTCAGTTGGAGCTTTTGGATGAAAAGATTTTACAAGTTGATGTTAATCAAAAGTTATTAAGAAGCTTATCACCTGAGTGGAACACACATGCTGTTGTGTGGAGGAATAAAGCTGAGTTACAAACAATGAGCATGAATGATCTCTATAACAACCTCAAGGTGTATGAACCAGAAGTCCAAGGGATGTCTAGCTCAAGTTCAAACACACAGAACATGGCTTTTGTGTCCTCTTCAAATAACAACACTAACAACACTAATGAAGCAGTTAATACTGCTCATGGAGTTTCTACTACTAGCACTCAAGTTAATGCTATTAACTTTACAAATATTGATAACTTGAGTGATGATGTTATTTGTTCATTCCTTGCTAGTCAACCAAATAGTCCTTAACTTTTACATAAGGACTTGCAACAAATCCATCCTGATGATATAGAAGAGATGGATTAGAGATGGCAAATGGTCATGTTAACTATAAGGGCTAGAAGGTTTTTGAAGAATACAGGAATAAAGCTTACTTTTAATGGCAATGAGACTATTGGTTTTGATAAGTCCAAAGTGGAGTGTTACAACTGCCATAATAAGGGACATTTTGCTAGGGAGTGCAGAGCTCCAAGAAATCAAGACAATAAGAACAAGGAAATCTCAAGAAGGAGTGTGCTTGTGGAAACAACTACTTCCATAACTTTGGTGTCATGTGATGGTCTTGGTGGATATGACTGGAGTGATCAGGCATAGGAAGGACCTAATTATGCACTCATGGCTTACTCATCTTCCAGTTCTGACTCAAAGGTATCCATTGACTCAAATTGTTCAAAATCTTGTATGGAAACTGTTAAATTACTTAAATCTCAAAATGATCAACTATTAAGAGATTTAGAGAAATCTAGTTTAATGGTTTTAGGTTATAAAACTGGTTTAGAATCAGTGAAAGAAAAACTTGAATTTTATAAAAAGAATAAGTATGTTTATGTAGAAAACATTAATGGCTTAAAATGGGATATTCAAGTAGGAGAAATAACTATTAGAGAGCTTAGGAAGAATCTTAAAAAAATTCAAAAAGAAAAAGATAGCATTCAATTTAATGTAGATAAATATGAAAATGCATCTAATAGTTTAAACAAGCTCATAGAGTGTCAGATTGTTGATAATTGCAAGAAAGGTTTAGGCTATGAAAAATATAATGCAGTTCCACCTCCCTACATAGGAAATTTTATGCCTCCAACACCTGATTTTTCTTTTACTGGTTTAGATGAGTTTGTTAATAAGCCTGTAATTGAGAACAGAAAGTCTGATGAAGAAGTGTCTAAGGTAGTAAGGAAGTCTGATGATTCCCTAATTATTGAAGATTGGGTGTCAGATAGTGAGGAAGAAAATGTGTCTCAAACTAAAACTGAGAAGAAAACGGTTAAGCCTAGTATTGCTAAGATAGAGTTTGTCAAACCTAAGCAACAAAGAAAACTGCTTGGAAAACTGTTAAACAAGTTGAGAAACATAGGCAAAACACTTACAGTCCAAGAGGCAATCAAACAAATTGGAACAATATGATGTCTCAAAAACTAGGAAGCAATTTTGAGATGTTTAATAAGGCTTGTTATGTGTGTGGAAGCTTTGATCATCTGCAAGTTGATTGCAATTACCATCAAAAACTGTTTCAAAATCAAAGGATGGTAAAACCTATTTGGAACAATGCTCAAAGGGTGAATCATCAAAACTTTGCTAAAAAGACTCATCCCTGTGCTAAAAAGAACTTAGTTCCAAGAACAGTACTAATAAATTCTGGTTTAGTATCAGTTAATACTGCTAGACAAGTTAATAATGCTCACTCAAAAACAGTAGTGAATGCTGCTAGACCAATGTCATATCTTTCTAAAACATCACATTCAACTATTAAGAGGCCAATTCATAAGAACACAGCATTCAAAAACAGTAATATTGATCAAAGGGTTAATATTGTTAGGGGTAAAAATCTTAATACTACTAGGCCAAAAGCAGTAGTTAATGTTGTTAAGAGAAATAATGTTAATGTTGTTAAGGCCTCAGCTTGTTGGGTTTGGAAACCAAAGACTAAAATCTTAGACCATGTTTCTAAACATAATAGTGCATCAATCACCCTAAAGAAGTTTGATTATATTGATGCACAAGGCATATCCAAGTCAGTGATGGCTTGGGTCCCCAAAAGAAACTAATTTTCTTATCTAATGTGTAGGGTAATCCACAAATGGATTTACAAGATCAAGGAGTGATTGATAGTGGATGCTCAAGGCACATGGCAGGGAACATGTCCTACATTACAGACTTATAAGAGATAGATTGAGGATATATTGCTTTTGGAGGGAACCCCAAAGGAGGAAAAATCATAGGAAAAGGTACCATTAAAACTGGTAATCTAGATTTTGAAAATGTGTATTTTGTGAGATAGTGTCTTACAAATGTGTGATAAAAAGAATAGTGTTCTTTTTAATGACACTGAATGTATTGTTTTATCTCCAAACTTTAAGTTAATTGATGAAAGTCAAGTTTTACTTAGAGTTCCTAGAAAGAACAATATGTATAGTGTTGATTTAAAATACATAGTTCCTAAAGGAGGTTTACCTTGCCTTTTTGCAAAAGCCACATCTGATGAATCTAAACTTTGGCATGGAAGGCTAGTTCACTTAAATTTTAAAACCATGAATAAATTGGTTAAGGGAAATATTGTAAGAGGTTTACCTTCTAAAGTTTTTGAAAATGATCAAACCTGTGTTGCTTGTCAAAAGGGAAAGCAGCACAGAGCCTCTTGTAAGTTCAAAACAGAGAACTCAATCAGTCTTCCTTTACATTTGTTGCATATGGACTTGTTTGGTCCAACATTTGTAAAAAGCCTTATAAAGAAAATGTATTGCCTAGTTGTCACAGATGATTACAGTAGGTTTACATGGGTTTTTTTCTAGCTACTAAGGATGAGACTAGTGGCATTCTTAAGTCCTTTATAACTGGTAAAGAAAATATAGTAAATCACAAGGTTAAGGTGATTAGATGTGATAATGGGATTGAGTTCAAAAACAGAAAAATGAATTAGTTTTGTGAAATGAAGGGTATTTTGAGACAATTTAGTATAGCTAGAACTCCTCAATAAAATGGAGTTGCTGAGAGGAGGAATAGGATACTAATTGAGGCTGCTAGACTATGCTAGCTGATTCTAAGTTGCCAACTACTTTTTGGGCAGAAGCAGTTAATACTGCTTGCTATGTGCAAAATAGAGTGTTAGTAGTTAAGCCTCATAACATGACCCCATATGAATTTTTTCATGGTAGAACACCAATTTTAAGTTTTTTGAGACCATTTGGGTGTCCTGTTACTATTCTTAATACCATAGATCATATAGGCAAATTTGATGGTAAGGCTGATGAAGGTTTCTTTGTTGGATACTCTTTGAATAGTAAAGCCTTTAGAGTATTCAATAGTAGAACAAGGATAGTGGAAGAAAACTTGCATATTAGGTTTAGTGAGAGTACACCTAATGTTGTAGGTAGTGGACCAGATTGGCTATTTGATATTGATGCACTAACAAGAACAATGAATTATGAGCCAATTGTTGCAGGTACACAGTCTAATGGTTTTGCAAGTACAAAAGCAAGTGATAATGCATGTCAAGCTAGAAAGGAGACAGAACCTGTCAAAGATTACATTTTGCTACCATTATGGACTGCTGATCCACCATATTCCCAAGATCCAAAGAGTTCTCATGATGATGGATCCAAACCTTCAAGTGATGATGGAAAGAAGGTTAATGAAGATCCAAGAAAAGATAGTGAATGTAATGATCAAGAGAAGGAAGATAATGTTAACAGCACTAACAATGTTAATGCTGCTAGCACAAATGAAGTTAATGCTGTTGGTGGAAAAACAAGCATTGAACTTCCAGTTGATCCAAATATGCTTGCTTTGGAAGATTATAGCATATTTGACTTCACAAAAGATGGTGAAGATTATTGTGTAGTGGCTGACATGAACAATTTGGATACAACAATCCAAGTCAGTCCTATTCCAACTACAAGAATTCATAAAGATCATCCTCTTGATCAAGTGATTAGAGATTTGCAATCAGCTACACAAACAAGAAAGATGTCAAAGAATTTGAAGGAACATGGGTTTGTTAGTACTATTCAACAAAGAACAAACCATAGACCTTCAAAACTGCTTGTTTGCTTGTTTTTTATCACAGGAAGAACCCAAAAAGGTAATTTATGCATTGAAGGTGTAACACCCCCCAAATAGGGTCACAGCGGAATAATGTGTTCGGGAGCGTTACTTCATAGATCAATATCACAAGATATGAGAATGACCTCTAAAAGAGTCATTTAAAATACGATACATTGAATTTATTAAAATTGTTTAATACAAAGCACAACGGCTTATATTGTTCAACATTTGATAACAAAAAATTTAGATCATAATAAATATCCCAAGATGTAATGACTCCAAATCTTTTATGCATGACTCCCCAAAAGAGTATCCCCAATGTATCCTTAGCACCTCGTGCCTCATTGACCTGAGAAAACATGCTTTAAAACGTCAACATAAAGTTGGTGAATTCATAGGTTTATGTAAATATAATGTAGGACAGCAAGATTTTCCCCGTAATAATGCAATAGATGCAAACAACACAAAATGTAATTACGTTTCCCTAAGCTCATGACACTGAAGCTCTACATGTATGAATTGCAATATAAATTGCCAACATTGCCCTTGATGATGTTCTAACCCACAACATCCCAAATCCGACATGGCATACGTCTGTTGTCCGGCAAACCGGCACAGTGAGTGCTACTCACCCGAACGAAGATGTCAATCCCAAATAGATCTATTTATAACATTCGCGCTCACATAAAGTAATTGATAGTTCATGATAATGGGCTCAAAGGGTTATCGCTACTTAGGAAAACACGTAATCATGATAAAATGTACACTTGTGTCCAATTTGTAAAACAATGCATGTTTCTCACCCCAAAAGTTGTAAATCATTGATATAGTAAAACATGGGGCTATGAACTCACCTTAAGTGCAGGTGTTGATAATATAAATCAAGTGAGTGAATCGACAAGCGAAATCCGAACGCAACCTAATTAAATATAGGTCATATGAGTACAATGCATTTCATATAAATACCACATCACAAGTTATATAGTTACACCACCATATAATAGTTTTTGTTTAATTTGAAAGGTCAAAACGATGTTTGAATCGTACTTTATTGAATAAAGGTATATGTATTTATACCCGTAAAATAAAGTGTTGTTGTTGTCCCACAATTGATTATTTGTTAATAATGCACGTTTTAATATTATTATTGATTATATAATGATATTACATAATTAGTTTAATTGTTTTTATAAAAATAGTGCACAAAGTAAAAATAGTGCATACTGTCTTATAAACCTTATATCTTTACCATTTTAACTCTGTTTTTATGTTATTAATATCCATGGCTTCGTATTAAGAAAATCTATTAAAATATTATATTTATAATATTTTTGCTTCTGATGAACAGTAATTTTATTGTTTTTATAAAATTATATAAAACTACTTTTATATAATTAATCGTCGTAACCTTTCAAAAGTCATAACTTACTCATTTTAATTCCGTTTCGCGTGTTCTTTATATGTATAGATTCGTGACGAGATAAACTATGTAAATAAATTGTCCTCTGTTTGCCTAGAAATCTGTCACGAACTCAGTTAATTAAAACAGTTTATAAAAGTATTTTTATAAACTTAAATCTTGCAAAACTCGTATCTTATTCGTTTTATTTCTGTTTTTCGAGTTTCTTATATGCTTGGTATCCTCATGACAAGTGCTATTATTATAAAATATTTATAAATTTATATCAGACCTGAAACAGTAAGAGTTTTTATAAAATAACTTTTATAAAAACACTTTTATATAATTAATTATTAAAACTTGTAAATGTCATATCTCCTTCGTTATAGCTCAGATTTTCGAGTTCTGTATATGCTTATGATCCTTGTAATGTGTACTAATTTAATAAGATATAAAATGAATACATTGTTTCTCGAATTCTAACATAATGTATTAAAACAGTGGGTTTGCTTATGCTTTTATAATTTAGGTTTTATAAATCCATTTCTTAAGATATCTTGTACAAGTCTTTTACCATACTTTCTACCATGAGTCTTACATATATTAGGTCCTCTAAATAGTCCATAGTGATGTACCATTAACCAAAGTTCCCCCCAGTAGTCTTTTGTACATAACTTTTATAAATAAAACTTTCAACATGAATTAATTTACAAATTATACTTATAAATTAATTAGTACTTATATCAAGTGTGTACTTCCATTTTAAGTATTATTTCACCATACATGTAAGTAAATTCAAACCATATATGACCTTGTATTATTCCATAATTCATAAAATACAAACCTAGGTGATGATTAACATAATATAACAAGTATGTAAACATGTAAATGAATGAATGGAAATGTTAAATCTTAAATAGACCTTAGAGATGTGTAGTAGGATGATGAACACTAGCTCACACTTAAGCTTAAACCCAATGAATCAAACCCAAGATTAAAACCCTAATAAGATGTTAATCATAAATGACATACAAGAACAAGGAATTAAAACAGATCTGGAGGTTGTGTAAAATGAAAAAGATGAATAGCCATATTAGAAAAGGAAAAGGATGGGAGATGTGTGTTTTTGTAGAGAGAAAACAGACACTTTCACACTTTACAAAAGTGAGCTTCACCCCTCTATGGAAGTATGGAGGGGGTATTTATAGTACTAGTGACATACAACTATCATACTTAATCATTATTAGTCCCTATATGTCACTCTATAAATGATCTAATGTAATTCCGGATATGTTACCATATTTTAAGGCTAACAATCTTCCCCCAATATGTGGACACATATGGAATTACTTACAATGTTCCTATCATGTACAAATACAACAGAAATAAAGTCTTCCAAAGCACTTCCAAAGCTGAAGATGTCTTCTGAGTTCTCCTTGTCTTGAAACTTGTACTCCAGCTTGGATCTTCATTGTCTTTACTTGTACAGGAACCATTGTAGTATGCATGAACTGGATTAACTTCCCCCCAATCCATGCAGCATGTCTTGAAAAGCTTTCTTCATAGACTCCTTTTTGGCGAAGTTTCTGAATCAGCTTCCCCCCAAACCAACATCCCTATCTTAAGCAGATTCTGAAACTTTGAAGTAGCTTGAACAATCTTCTACTTGTCATTGACGTGCACAGCGGAATTTTGTAGAAGTCAAACCACACCAACGACCACTGCTTCTTGTCATCAGGGCTTGGTGAATATTCGTTCAGGGGTGCATGCGAGAAATCAGCAACAATTCTTCTCACGTATGCAGAATACTTCATAAACCATATTTGGTAAAGTAGTATACACTACTTCCCCTGGAAGTTGACATAGTAACATCAAAGTCAACTAAGTCCCGGATGTACACATTTTCCCCCATGATGGTTTCGAGCTCTCGAAAGCATCATTGTCGTGTACGCACATATACTCGAGAAGTTCTTGTCTTAAGCACAAATCTTGAAATCTAAACAAAGCATTACCATCTTGTCTTCAGAAACCGTAGAGGAGATGAAGCAAGAATCAAGAAAACTTGGTATAATCAAGGTCTTGTATATGAATGCCGTTGTAGAACTTTGAGAATTTTGCTTAGACTATGAAGTACCATTGTCTTGGAATCTCGTGAGAATTGCTGATTACATCTCAACCTTTAAATTCTATGGCTAACTTTACCAACCTCGTATTCTGTTGGCTATTGTTGTGATCACTTGTGAAGTAAACCCGATATACCAAACTTGAAAATGAAGTGAAATCCCCCAAATTTGTTACTTAAGATTGCACTGTTGTGATTGAAGAACGGTTCAAGATTAAATCTATAAGTACTCTATACCCAACCAAAAAAGTATAAGAAGTACAACACCTCTTGAAATTATCCACAACGACTTCTGCATGTGACACTGAGTACTACAACATAACTCCTTTAAGTGATAGTTATCCAGGTCTACAACCAACTACCCCTGACTGCTGGTAACTAGATTATTCAAGTCTTAATCATAAGCTGTATATGTTTAAGCAAGTCATCAATCGATAGAATATAGAAGAAAGTCTCGATGATGAAATAAGTAGACACCTTCGTGAAACCTAACTTCAATCTCAAATAAGGGATACCAAATTAACTTCGTGAACACTTGTCATCGTAATTCGAATCTCTAGCCGTTTGTCATTTATCGAATCTCTTCAGAATTGTTTTAGTGTTATGTATCATGCTTGTTGTTTATTTGTTCAATTGTCGTTAAACTAGGACGAATGTTATTTTGAATTGTCGTCAACGGATAAACATCGTCTAGTCTAAACTTGTCGTGATAGTATTTTATTCCCGGCTTAATCCGATAACATGTCCATTTAACCAATTTAAAAAAAAAACCTTGTATAAAATTGGTTAAATTTTCGGCCTACTCCAAAAAAACTATAACCTATCGGCCCAACTTATTTTTGTTAAAAACAACCGACCTGCCAACGATTTCCCAGCCCAAATCCAAAACAAGAAATCCTGGCCCACTCATTTTGCAATACCCGGCCTAAAACCAAATTATAATAACTCAGGTCCATTACTCACCTCCTTATAATTAGGGATAGAAAAACCCTAATACCATTTCCATCTCACACAACACACGTAGTCATCACCTCTCCCAAAAGATTGATCTTCACCGATCATTCATATCTCTTTATTCACAAATGAACCATGACCATTTTTGACTTTGTTGGAACAGCTTCAAGATCGAACGTGGCTTCATGATCTTTAATTAGGTCACGAGTAGGTTTTAATTTCTTTTCGTTTGTGATAAACTTAAATGGAAACAAGGATTGATTATAACAGTTTTGTTAATAATTTTTCTTTAATTTTGAAAATTGAAAGAGGGTTTTTATCCCTTACAGAGATCGATGATGATGATTTCTTTTGTGGGTTCGATCTATAAAGGACTTGGTATAAGTAAATCCCACAAAAAAATGAATCTGAGAATGTTTTATATTTCAATTCAAGTCTTGTTGAAGTTGTATGAAGGAGATTATGTATGTGACGAAGGGATTAGGTATATCGAGTTGGATTTGATGTTGAGTTATGGATTTGTTGTAATGAAATGGTTTACGAGTCTGATTGTTAATGTTGTTTTTGTCATTCGAATCTGTTTATATCTCTTTTTCAATTCTGTCTTAGACCAAACTCATTGTGACACAGTTGGGTTGACCGGGTCAACTCGGTATATACCGAGTTAACTCGGTTTAAGTCTTGGTTTAGTAAAATGTAACAGTCACAAAATGCAACCCCCCCCCCTTTTTTCTTGAGTCAAAACGCAACCAATATCTTGGGGGGCAAAACGCAATATAGAACTAGACAAAACGCAGTCTTGTTGTGATTTGGGCAGCATGACGTTTATGTTTTGCTATATAAATGGTCTTCAACAGGCAAAACGCAACCACCAAAACGCAACCATCCTGTCAAAACGCAATGGCAACTC
The DNA here is from genome assembly GCA_026074375.1 of Tanacetum coccineum. NCBI lineage: Eukaryota > Viridiplantae > Streptophyta > Magnoliopsida > Asterales > Asteraceae > Tanacetum > Tanacetum coccineum. The sequence goes on from BQNB010003378.1 coordinate 39,502, forward strand.
GAAATAGCAAAACGCAGTCCATTAAGAACCAAAACGCAACCTGTACTTTTTGTACTTTTTGTACTTTTTCCCTTAAATTCCGGATCTGTGTTTTTTCTTCACCAAACTGCAACCAAGAAAAACATAACAAACCCCGATCTGTTGTTTGACTTTTAAGCATAAAAATAATTATGATACCAACAGAATCATGACATGAACAACAAGCAACTGTTAACAAATCAAATGAATAGTAACTAAAAACAAATGATGACACGACACACCCCTGAAGCTCTGATGCCAATTGTTAATCATAAATGACATACAAGAACAAGGAATTAAAACAGATCTGGAGGTTGTGTAAAATGAAAAAGATGAATTGCCATATTAGAAAAGGAAAAGGATTGAAGATGTGTGTTTTTGTAGAGAGAAAACACACACTTTCACACTTTACAAAAGTGAGCTTCACCCCTCCATGGAAGTATGGAGGAGGTATTTATAGTACTAATGACATACAACTATCATACTTAGTCATTATTAGTCCCTATATGTCACTCTATAAAGGATCTAATGTAATTCCGGATATGTCACCATATTTTAAGGCTAGCATAAGAAAACCCTAGTTATCCTTATTGTATAACCCTTGTTAAACCACAACCCAAGCTTCCAAATCAACATGCAACACCTTATGTATGAACCCTAAGAATACTTGTATGATTTTTACCCTTGAAAAATAAAAACTATGGATACCCTATGTATATGATTTTGAGCCATGGGTTTATTTGTGTATAGGGAGAGAGTTTTGAATTCTTCTAGTAAATGAATGAGAGTGTGTGTGATAAATGGACATAATACTTATCTTATGTAGTAGCTAACCTTACATCAACCTTAAACTAACCTTAGTTAAGCCATGGCCAAAGTACAAGTCTTGTAAGAGTGTGTAAGTGCTCTCCTCCTCCCTAGGAGAAGGGAGGATTCTCATTGGATGAAAGGTACACTTGACAAGCCAATTTATGGAAACATGGGATATGTAAGTATTTGGTGGGGTTTAAGAAAGATACTAGTGTGAGTTTTGAATTTATCAAATGTGTATGTTTATGTATAACTGGGCTTGTGTGGTTAATAAGTGATAAATGAGTTAATTTATATATATTGGGTATAATTGTGGGTATTGGTTTGAGTATAGATAGGTATTGGTGCTTTTCGGTATGCCTAAATGTATTTTATTGCAAAACGTAAACGTTTTACGTAACCGATAATAATAAAAAAGGAAAAGATGATAATTATTCTCATAATAATTATATAACACTTGTTTGACGTAAACTTTAACTTGTTTGGTGTCCGTTTACGATGAATGTTGATTTTTAGTTTACGCGATTTAACTATAGGATAATAATTAAAAGCGAACGCGTAAAACTCTGAAAATAAATAATGATAATAATTGAGTCGGGAAATGACTTGAAAATGAGAAATGTTATAGTCTTCACCCGTTAGAAGAGCCTTGTCCTCAAGGCTCAAGTCGCGACACTTGACGAAGGTACGAGTTTAGTGAAGAGATGCGGATACTTCTTTTGAAATTGGTCTTCATGTTCCTATGTGAACTCAGGACCTCTCCTCGAGTTCCATCGAACCTTGACAATTAGGATACGGTTTTGCTTCAACCGTTTGACCTCTCGATCCATGATCTCTACGGGTTCCTCCACAAAATAGAGCTTATCATCAACATGAAGTCCTTCCAATGGAACGGCTAATGGTTCGTCAGAATAACATTTATTCAAGATGGATACATGAAATGTATTGTGAACCCTGCTCAACTCTTGAGGAAGCTCAAGCTTGTAAGCAACGGATCCAACCTTTTCCAGCACCTTGAAAGGTCCAACATATATAGGGTTTAACTTCCCCCATTTTCCAAAATGTATGACCCCTTTCTAAGGTGAAACTTCAAGCATAACTATATCCCCAACTTGAAATTCCATTGGCTTACGCTTTAAATCGGCCTAACTCTTTTGTCGGTCACGGGCGGCTTGTATTCTTTGTTTGATCTGAATGACCTTCTCGGTTGTCTCTTGAACTATTTCTGGACCGATGAGTTGAAAGGTGAGTTGAACTTGTCCAACCTCGGCCCAATAAACAGGTGAACGACACTTTCGACCGTAAAGTGCCTCGAATGGTGCAGCCTTGATGCTAGCGTGATAACTGTTGTTGTAAGAAAATTCAATTAGTGGCAAATGTTTAACCCAACTATTTCCAAAGTCGATCACCCAATCACATAGCATATCCTCGAGAGTTTGGATAGTTCTCTCGCTTTGTCCATCAGTTTGTGGATGGTACACAGTACTCATATCCAAGCTAGTACCCAACGCCTTCTGAAGTGATCTCCAGAAATTTGATGTGAATCTAAGGTCGTGATTACAAATGATTGAGACAGGTATTCCATGCCTCGTGACTACCTCCTTTAGATACATTCTTGGCAATTTCTCCATAGAATCAGTTTCTCTTATTGGCGTAAAGATTGCAGACTTAGTAAGTCGGTCAGCAGTCACTCAAATGGTGTCATAACCTTGTGACGACTTAGGAAGCTTTGTGACAAAATCCATAGTGATATTGTCCCAGTTTTATTAAGGTATCTCGGGTTGTACCAACAATCCCGATGGTATTTGGTGTTCAGCCTTGACCTTAGCACATGTCAAACATTTGCTAACATAGGTGGCAATGTCGGCCTTCATATTAGGCCACCAATATACCTTTTTCATGTCTTGATACATTTTGTCAGAACCCGGATGGATAGAGTATTTTGATTTGTGGGACTCGTGCATGATCACATTCCTTAAATCACCATAACATGGCAACCAACTCATGCCATTTAAGCATAGAGTTCTGTCAGCACGAGGTTCCAACTTTTCCTTCGGTATATCCTTCCTGATCATACCTCCTACGTCTTCATTCCTGATGTTCTCTGGTTTTTGTGCTGCTATTTGAGCTTCCAAAAATTATTTAGGGAGATTCAAGCCAATAGTCATGACTAAGGCTCGAACCTGTAATGGCTTAATCCGTTCTTTACGGCTTAAGGCATCGGCCACTATGCTTGCTTTCCTCGGGTGATAACGAATTTCACAATCGTAATCACTGAGCAACTCTATCCAACGACGTTGGCTCATGTTCAGCTCCTTTTGGTCAAGTATGTGTTGTAAACTCTTATGATTTGTGAACACCGTACACTTGGTTTCGTACAAGTAGTGTCTCCAAATCTTTAGAGCAAACACTACTGCACCAAGTTCCAAATCATGAGTAGTATATTTTTTATCATGAATCTTCAACTGTCATGATGCATAAGCAATTACCTTTTCGTTTTGCATCAATACCGCACCCAATCCTTTATGTGACGCATCGCAATAAACAATGAAGTTCTCAGCTCCTTGAGGGTGATCTAAGATGGGCGTGCTACATAACTTATTCTTCAATGTCTGAAAAGCTGCTTCTTGCTTGTCACCCCATTCAAAGGTGACTTTCTTCTGAGTGAGCTTGGTCATTGGCTTAGCAATTTTCAAAAATCCTTCGATGAATCTCCGATAATAACCGGCAAGACCTAAAAATTACCGTATCTCGGTAGGAGTCTTAGGAGATGGCCAATCTTTTATGGATTCGATCTTGGCGGGATGCCTTGACTATCAATCACGTGGCCGAGAAATTGTACTTTGGGAATCCAAAATTCACATTTAGAGAACTTAGCATACAATTCTTCTTTCTTAAGCAATTCTAGAATTGCCTTAAGATGTTCTTCATGTTCTTTCTTGTTCTTTGAATAAATTAGTACATCGTCAATAAAGACAATCATAAACTTATCCAAATATGGTTTGCACACTCGATTCATGAGATCCATAAATACTGCCGGTGCGTTCGTCAAACCGAATGGCATAACTTGGAGCTCGTAATGACCATACTGAGTTTTGAATGTCGTCTTTTGAATATCTTCTTCACGTACTCGAAGCTGATGATAACCTGATCGCAAGTCTATCTTAGAATAAACACTGGATCCTTGTAGTTGATCAAATAAATCGTCGATCCTTAGGAGTGGATAACGATTCTTCACCGTCAGCTTGTTTAATTCTCGATAGTCGATGCACATTCAAAATGATCCGTCCATCTTTTTGACAAACAAGACCGAAGCTCCCCAAGGTGATGAACTGGGTCTTATAAAGCCTTTGTCGGATAGTTCTTGCAGTTGCTCCGACAATTCTTTCATTTTGAAAGGAGCTAATTGATAAGGTGCTCGTGCTACAGGTGCAGCACCAAGCATCAAATCAATTTGAAATTCTACTTGTCGAGTCGGTGGAAGACCCGACAAATCTTCAGGAAAATCTCGAACGATTGGTACGTCCTCAAGTCGCTTCTTCTCTGACTTGTCCTCAGTCTCCTTTGTAGTAATATGTGCCAAAAAGACATGATGTCTTTTCAACAAATATTTCTGAGTTTTGGTGCACAAAATGATGTTCAAACGAGTCTCGTTTCCCTGGTTGCTTCCGTCACCGTGAACAATTAAGGTTTCCTCTCCCCAGGGAATATGAACGATCTTCTCGGCACAAACTATCATGACATGATACATTGACAACTAATACAAACCAATTATGACGTCAAAACTACCAAGTTCTACGGGTATTAAGTCGATGTTGAATGGATGATTTAGTAAATTCTCTAATGGCGAGCAAATTTGATAGCGAATTGTCCTTGGACGACTAGTGATGTGTCTCGGCTTCTTGGCTTAGGATTTGGTATAAAATGATGTCGATTTATAGTAAGATGGAGTAAAGGTCTGCTTAGTTGCTATGGTTAGTAATTTGATTTCCCGAAGTAAACACATTTTATGAATACGCACAAAAACTTGTAAGTAAAAATGGATTTATTGACAAATGTTACATGGTGACTACTCTCAGCATGGCATAGTCCTTCCTGAATTATACATAGGTGATCAAGCTATGTATATTTGAGGGCTAACGATGCAATGCTCATTTTCGTCAAAATTGTGTTATGTATAAAGAAGTATCATAGAGTTTTATAAGATGACAAAATGATTCACAAGGTGGATGTAAGGTTGTTGATAGGATGACAGTAAAATGGTTTGCGAGAAATCGTATGATGTTTTACAAGGCAATAGCTAAATGACTCATGGGGTGTCAATAAAATAATTTATGTGATGAAAAATAGTTTTATAAGGTAAGAACAAGATAATTCATGAAGTGATAGTAATGTAGTTTTTAAGGTGATTGCAAAATGGTATATAAGATGTCAAGAAGGTAATTTATAAGGTATTCGTGAAATGATTGTGAATAGTTTATAAAATGTTAGTTTATTGAACCATGGTAAGATAATTTATCAACGATAGTAAAATAGTTTATAAAATGATAGTTTATCAATCGATAGTAAGGTAGTTTGTTAATGACATCGACTTTGTTTATGAGGCGATATTAAAATTGTTTATGAGATGGTATCAAAATCATTTTCAAGGGAATCAGGTGACTGTTCATAATGTAATAGTAAGGAGTTTATGCTGTGGTAACAAATTGTTTATGAATTGATAACAAAATAGTTTTGAAAATTGACCATGGAAACAGTTTATGAGGGACAACGAAATAGTTTATTATGTGATAGTGATATGTTTCCTTTTCTCGGTTGCATAGAGTAAGTGGTTTGCATGAATAATTAGAGAATTGGAGTAGATTAGCAGAAATTTCACAATACATAGATTTGATAGATAATTTGAAATCGTTCAATACAACAAAAATTTAAGAGGAAGTACAATGAGATTCTTAAAGGACATAGAGTCTATGATAGCTCAAACTTAAGTTTTACTAGGTAATAGGTCTCTCATTAGATGTTAATGTTAGACGTCGTGGCGCTAGAGTCTCCACGAGCTTTTCCTTTCCAGTACATGTCCACATGATTCTGAAACTTCACTATTGGACAATTACTCTTGTAGTGTCCCAGACTTCCACACTCATAACATGTGAGAGTTTGTTGATTCCTAGAAGTAGTAGGTATTCTACAATTTTGGGTTATGTGGCCAACCTTCTTGCAATTTCCGCACTTTACAGTGCACAATCCATTATGGTGAAATTTGCACTGGTTGCATAGAGGTAGAGATCCAGCATATGCCTTCTTGTTGATTGGTCTAGTAGTGTGTGCTTTAGGCACCTTATGCCCTTTGTTTTGTTGGCTCGAGCTTCCATTGTGGTTACTTTCCCACTTCCTCTTGTTGCTAGCATTCTCTGCTACCTTGTCTTCTTCTCGTTTGATCTGGCTCATTGACTTGCGGGCCATGTTGGTTTTTGTCTCATAAATAGCAATAGCCTCAATAGCATTAGCCACTCGTTGGGCTACAACCTGTTTAATTTCCTCAACACTCATCCCTTGATTAACAGTTGTCATTGTTCTTCAAAGTTGAAAGAGTAGATGAGATTAGTTTAGTTATCTAAGTCGTGCTCCGAAAATAAAGTGTTGTGAGATGATGTATGGTAAATATGAATATGCGCTCATGGCATAAATAAATGATGGTAAAATATCATATTTGATAGCTTATGTTTAAGTAACGTTTAGGACCTACGAGCTTATCGCACTACCTCGCCTAAAGAAATATTCTAGTATTTATATAATAACCCTTATATAAATAATTGTAGAGTATGTGTAAAAGAATGTAAACTCATATTTGTATATATATGTAAGACCCTCATAATAATGTACGTACTATAATATGAACACGTATATGAACCGTGTAAGCATCTAGTATGACTAACTAATGCAACAACTATTGTATGTATGTCTCGTGAAAAACCCCTTTGTATGAATGCAATGTTTGAAAACGGTTATAGTCCAGCAAAAACATTTGACCTGGTTCTCTATAACATTGGCTCTGATACCAATCTGTAACACCCCCAAATAGGGTCGCAGCAGAATAATATGTCCGGGAGCGTTACTTCATAGATCAATAGCACGAGATATGAGAACGACCTCTAAAAGAGTCGTTTAAAATACGATACATTAGATTTATTAAAATTGTTTTATACAAAGCACACCGGCTTAAATTGTTTAACATTTGATAACAAATATTTTAGATCATAATAAATATCCCAAGATGTAATGATTCCAAATCTTTTATGCATGACTCCCCAAAAGAGTATCCCTAATGTATCCTTAGCACCTCGTGCCTCATTGACCTGAGAAAACATGCTTTAAAACGTCAACATAAAGTTGGTGAATTCATAGGTTTATGTAAATATAATGTAGGACCGCAAGATTTTCCCCGTGATAATGCAATAGATGCAAACAACACAAAATATAATTACGTTTCCTTAAGCTCATGACACTGAAGCTCGACATGTATGAATTGCAATATAAATTGCCAACATTGCCCTTGATGATGTTCTAACCTGCAACATCCCAAATCCGACATGGTATACGTCCATTGTCTGGCAAACCGACACAGTGAGTGCTACTCACCCGAACGGGGATGTCAATCCCAAATAGATCTATTTATAACATTCGCACTCACACAAAATAATTGACAGTTCATGATAATGGGCTCAAAGGGTTATCGCTACTTAGACAAACACGTAATCATGATAAAATATACACTTGCGTCTAATTTGTAAAACAATGCATGTTTCTCACCCCAAAAGTTGTAAATCATTGATATAGTAAAACATGGGGCTATAAACTCACCTTAAGTGAAGGTGTTGATAATATAAATCAAGTGAGTGAATCGACAAGCGAAATCCGAATGCAACCTAATTAAATATAGGTCGTATAAGTACAATGTAATTAATATAAATACTACATCACAAGTTATATACTTACATCACCACCTAATAGTTTTTGTTTAATTTGAAAAGTCAAAACGATATTTAAATCGTACTTTATTGAATAAAGGTATATGTATTTGTACCCGTAAAATAAAGTGTTGTTGTTGTACCACAATTGATTATTTCTTAATAATACACGTTTTAATATTATTATTGATTATATAATAATATTATATAATTAGTTTAATTATTTTTATAAAAATAGTGCACAAAGTAAAAATAGTGCATACGGTTTTATAAACTTTATATCTTTACCATTTTAACTTTGTTTTTCATGTTATTTATATCCATGGCTTCGTATTAAGAAAATCTATCAAAATATTATATTTATAATATTTTTGCTTCTGATGAACAGTAACTTTATTGTTTTTATAAAATTATATAAAACTACTTTTATATAATTAATCGTCGTAACCTTTCAAAAGTCATAACTTACTCATTTTAATTCCGTTTCACGTGTTCTTTATATGTATGGATTCGTGACGAGATAAACTATGTAAATAAATTGTCCTCTGTTTGCCTAGAAATTTGTGCCGAACTCAGTTAATTAAAACAGTTTATAAAAGTATTTTTATAAACTTAAATCTTGCAAAACTCGTATCTTATTCGTTTTAATTCTGTTTTTCGAGTTTCTTATATGCTTGGAATCCTCATGACAAGTGCTATTATTATAAAATATTTATAAATTTATATCAGACCTGAAACAGTAAGAGTTTTTATAAAATAACTTTTATAAAAACACTTTTATATAATTAATTATTAAAACTTGTAAATGTCATATCTCCTTCGTTATAGCTCGGATTTTCGAGTTCTTTATATGCTTACGATCCTTGTAATGTGTACTAATTTAATAAAATATAAAATGAATACTTTGTTTTTCGAATTCTAACAGAATGTATTAAAACAGTGGGTTTGCTTATGCTTTTATAATTTAGGTTTTATAAATCCATTTCTTGAGATATCTTGTACAAGTCTTTTACCATACTTTCTACCATGAGTCTTACATATATTAGGTCCTCTAAATAGTCCATAGTGATTGTCCATGACCAAGTGTCCTCATAATCTTTTGTACATAACTTTTATAAATAAAACTTTCAACATGAATTAATTTACAAACTATACTTATAAATTAATTAGTACTTATATCAAGTGTGTACTTCCATTTTAAGTATTATTTCACCATACATGTAAGTAAATTCGAACCATATATGACCTTGTATTATTCCATAATTCATAAAATACAAACCTAGGTGGTGATTAACATAATATAACAAGTATGTAAACATATAAATGAATGAATGGAAATGTTAAAGCTTAAATATACCTTAGAGATGTGTAGTAGGATGATGAACACAAGCTTACACTTAAGCTTAAACCTAATGAATCGAACCCAAGATTAAAACCCTAATGAGAAAACCCTAGTTATCCTTCTTGTATAACCCTTGTTAAACCACAACCCAAGCTTCCAAATCAACTTGCAACACCTTAGATATGAACCCTAAGAATACTTGTATAATTATTACCCTTGCAAAATAAAAACTATGGATACCCTATGTATATGATTTTGAGTTGTGGGTTTATTTGTGTGTAGGGAGAGAGTTTTGAATTCTTCTAGTGAATGAATGTAAGTGTGTGTGATAAATGGACATAATACTCGTCTTATGTAGTAGCTAACCTTACATCAACTTTAAACTAACCATAGTTAAGTCATGGTTAAAGTACAAGTCTTGTAAGAGTGTGTAAGTGCTCTCCTCCTCCTTAGGAGGAGGGAGGCTTCTCATTGGATGAAAGGTACACTTGAAAAGCCAATTTATGGAAACATAGGATATGTAAGTACTTGGTGGGGTTTAAGAAAGATACTAGTGTGAGTTTTGAATTTCTCAAATGTATGTTTATGTATAACCGGCCTTGTGTGGTTAATAAGTGATAAATGAGTTAATTTTTATATATTGGGTATAATTGTGGGTATTGGTATGAGTATAGATAGGTATTGGTGCTTCCGAGTATGCCTAAATGTATTTTATTGCGAAACGTAAACGTTTTACGTAACCGATAAAAATAAAATAGGAACAATTGATAATTATTCTCATAATAATTATATAACACTTGCTTGATGTAAACTTTAACTTGTTTGGTGTCCGTTTACGATGAATGTCGATTTTTAGTTTACGCGATTTAACTATAGGATAATAATTAAAAGCGAACGCGTAAAACTCTAAAAATAAATAATGATAATAATTGAGTCGGGAAATGACCTGAAAATGAAAAATGTTACAGAAGGATCTAAGCTGGATAAAGGCTATGCAGGAAGAGCTTCTACAATTCAAGTTACAAGAAGTTTGGACATTAGTAGATTTACCAAATGGAAAAATGGCTATTGGCTCTAAATAGGTTTTCAAGAATAAAAAGGATGAAAGGGGAATTATGATAAGAAATAAAGCAAGATTGGTTGCTCAAGGATACACACAAGATTAAAGGATTAGCTATGATGAAGTCTTTGCCCCTGTTGCAAGAATTAAAGCAATTAGGCTATTTTTAGCTTATGCTTCATTTAAAGATTTTATGATGTATCAAATAGATGTAAAAAGTGATTTTCTCTATGGGAATATTAAAGAAGAGGTGTATGTATGTCAACCACCAGGATTTAAAGATCCAGACTTTCCTAATAGAGTATACAAGGTTGAAAAAGCACTGTATGGACTACATCAAGCTCCTAGAGCTTGGTATGAAACCTTGTCAACATATCTGTTGGACAATGGGTTTCAAAGAGGGAAAATTGACAAGACTGTTGGGATTAAAAGACTTCTTAATGATCTTAGAGTTACTGCTGCTAAGGTTTGTGGTACTGCTGCTAAGCTAAAGTTAGTGTTGTTCATTAACTTTAATGAAAAATGTGTTAAGTAGTTAGTGCTGCTAGTATAAAGTTAGTACTTCTAGCTCACAGTTACTACTGCTAGTATATATTAGTACTTCTAGTGTAAAGTTAGTACTGCTGGTGAAGATTGAAGAAAATATTCTAAGTAGCTACTACTGCTTGTACACAGTTAATGCTGTTGGTGTAAAAGTTACTACTATTGTGTTAAAAGTTAATGCTGCTAGTACAAAAGTTACAACTGCTCAAAGATTAAGACTGCTGAAAGGGTTTCTATTGTCAGAGAAAGGATAAAGACAGAAGAAAGGATAAAGATTGTTTGGAAATAAAGATTAATTACGTGATAAGTATTAGTTATTTATAGAATAGATCATAGAGAATATTCTAAGTCTTAGGAATATATTGTAAATCGACTAGGACTCCTTGGTGTATAAAAGGAGGTCCTAGGGCATAGAGATTGATATAGTTTTCATAGAGTATCAAAACAAAATGAGTCATTCATAATGTTATTCATAGCTTCAAGGTTTTATAACCCTAATACTAGGAGAGTATTCATATTATTCTTAATAATATTGGAGCTTTTATTGTTTGTTAAATTATGATTTTGTGTTACTGTTTCATTAAGAATTCTTCTAATATTAAATATTAGATTTCGCATAATCTTTAATACATTTACACAAAGTTTCTACTATATTATGTTAGATTTATCTAATATAACTAAACCTTAAACAAGCTTAAGGAATTCAATATATAGAAGTGGGATCCAACAAGAAGTATCCTACAACTGGGACAACAAGTGGTATCAGAGCTTGTTGCTTTGAGAAACTTTGCTAGAAGATATGGATCAAGATTCTGCACACATAGTAGCTGTATCCAAAGTTCCCCTGCTCAAACTGAGTGAGTTTGAGTTATGGAGGATGAGGATTGAACAATACATCCAGATGATAGAGTATGCACTCTATGAAGTCATAGACAATGGTGCAACCTTGCCAAAAATACAAGTTGTGGAAGGTGTTACAACAGTGATGCCTATTACATCCGCTGAAGATAAGGCTCAGAGAAAATTAGAAGTGAAGGCTAGAAGTACTTTAATAATGGGCATTCCCAATGAACATCAGTTAAAGTTTAACTCTATAAAAGATGCTAAGCTATTGCTGGAAGCTATTGAAAAGAGATTTAGTAGGAATAAAGCTACTAAAAAGACTCAAAGGAATCTCTTAAAGCAGCAATATGAAAAATTCACTGCTCCAAGCTCAGAGATGCTTGATCAAACTTTTGATAGGCTTCAAAAGCTTGTGATTCAGTTAGAGCTTTTGGGTGAAAAGCTTTCACAAGAAGATGTTAATCAAAAATTATTAAGAAGTTTGTCACCTGAGTGGAACACACATACTGTTGTGTGGAGGAATAAAGCTGATTTGGATATAATGAGCATGGATGATCTCTACAACAACCTCAAGGTGTATGAACCAGAAGTTAAAGGGATCTCTAGCTCAAGTTTAAGCATACAGAACATGGCTTTTGTGTCCTCTTCTAATAACAATACTAGCAGTTCAAATGAAGCAGTTAATGCTGCTCATAGAGTTACTACTGCTAGCACTAAGGTTAATACTGCTTACTCTACAAATATTGATAACTTGAGTGATACTGTTATTTGTTTATTCTTTGCTAGTGAACCAAATAGTCCTCAACTTGCACATAAGGACTTGCATTAAATCCATCCTAATGACATAGAAGAAATAGATTTGAGATGGCAAATGGCCATGTTGACTATGAGGACTAGAAGATTTTTGAAGAATACAGGAAGGAAGCTTACTGTTAATGGCAATAAGACTATTGGTTTTGATAAATCCAAAGTAAAGTGCTACAACTGCCACAAGAGGGGACATTTTGCTAGGGAGTGCATAACTCCAAGAAATCAAGACAACAAGAAGGAAGCTCAAGAAGGAGTGTGCCTGTGGAAACATCTACTTCCACAACTTTGGTGTCATGTGATGGTCTTGGTGGATATGACTAGAGTGATCAGGCAGAGGAAGGGCCTAATTATGCACTCATGGCCTACTCATCTTCAAGTTCTGACTCAGAGGTATCCAATGATTCAAATTATTTAAAATCTTGTATGGAAACTGTTAAATTACTTAAATCTCAAAATGATTAACTATTAAGAGATTTTGAGAAATCTAGTTTAATGGTTTTAGGTTATAAAACAGGTTTAGAATCAGTGGAAGAAAAACTTGTATTTTATAAAAAGAAAGAGTCTATTTATGTAGAAAATAATTAATGGCTTAAAATGGGATATTCAAGTAGGAGAAATAACTATTAGTGAGCTTAGGAAGAAGCTTGAAAAACTTCAAAAAGAAAAAGATAGCATTCAATTTAATGTAGATAAATTTGAAAATGCATTTGAAAGTTTAAACAAGCTCATAGAGTGTTAGATTGTTGATAATTGCAAGAAAGGTTTAGGCTATGAAAAATATAATGAAGTTCCACATCCATACACAAGAAATTTCATGCCTCGAACACCTAATTTGTCTTTTACTGGTTTAGATGAGTTTTCTAATAAGCCTGTAGTTGAAAATAGAAAGTCTAATAAAGAAGTGTCTAAGATAGTTAGGAAGAATGATGATGTCCTAATTATTGAAGAATGGGTGTCAGATAGTGAGGAAGAAAATGTTTCTCAGCCTAAAACTAAGAAGAAAATAGTTAAGCCTAGTATTGCTAAGATAGAGTTTGTCAATCCTAAGTAACAAGAGAAAACTACTAGGAAAACTGTTAAACAGGTTGAGCAACTTAGGCAAAACACTCACATTCCTAGAGGCAATCAAAGAAACTGCAACAATATGATGTCTCAAAAACTAGAGGTAATTTTAAGATGTTTAATAAGGCATGTTATGTGTATGGAAGTTTTGATCATTTGCAGGTTAATTGTCATTACCATCAAAAATAGTTTCAAAGGATGGTAAAACCTGTTTAGAACAATGATCAAAGGGTGAATCATCAAAATTTAGCTAAAAGACTCACCTCTGTGCTAAAAAGAACATGGTTCAAGAGCAGTATAATGAAGTCTGGCTTAGTATCAGTTAATATTGCTAGACAAGTTAATGCTGCTCACTCAAAAACAATAGTGAATGCTGCTAGATCAATGTCACATCTTTCTAAAACAGCACATTCAACTGTTCAGAGGCCCATTCATAGAAATACGGCATTTAAAAACAGTAATATTAATCAATGGGTTAATACTATTAGGGGTAAAGATGTTAATGCTGCTAGGCTAAAAATAGTAGTTAATACTGTTAGGCCAAAAGCAGCAGTTAATGTTGTTCAGGGAAATAATGTTAATGATGTTAAGGCCTCAGCTTGTTAGGTTTGGAAACCAAAGACTAATGTTTTAGACCATGTTTCTAAACACAACAGTGCATCAACCATCCTAAAAAGGCTTGATTATATTGATGCACAAGGCATATCCAAGTAAGTGATGGCTTGGGTCCCCAAAAGAAACTGATTTTCTTATCTAATGTGCAGGGCAATCCACAAATGGATTTACAGGATCAAGGAGTGATTGATAGTGGATGCTCAAGGCACATGACAGGGAACATGTCCTATCTTACATACTATGAAAAGATAGATGGAGGATATATTGCTTTTGGAGGGAATCCCAAAGGAGAGAAAATCACAGGAAAAGGTACCATTAAAACTGGTAATCTAGATTTTGAAAATGTGTATTTTGTGAGAGAGTTGAAGTTTAATCTCTTTAGTGTCTCAAAAATGTGTGATAAAGAGAATAGTGTTCTTTTTAATGACACTGAATGTATTGTTTTATCTCCAAACTTTAAGTTAATTGATGAAAGTCAAGTTTTACTTAGAGTTCCTAGAAAGAACAATATGTATAGTGTTGATTTAAAAAATATTGTTCCTAAAGGAGGTTTAACTTGTCTCTTTGCAAAAGCCACATCAGATGAATCTAAACTTTGGCATAGAAGGCTATGTCACTTAAATTTTAAAACCATGAATAAACTGGTTAAGGGAAATCTTGTAAGAGGTTTACCTTCCAAACTTTTTGAAAATGATCAAACTTGTGTTGCTTGTCAAAAGGGAAAGCAACACAAAGCCTCTTGTAAGTCCAAAACAGAGAACTCAATCAGTCTTCCTTTATATTTGTTGCATATGGACTTGTTTGGTCCAACATTTGTAAAAAGCCTTATGAAGAAAATGTATTGCCTAGTTATCACAGATAATTATAGTGAGGTTTACATGGGTTTTTTTCTAGCTACTAAGGATGAGGATAGTTGTATTATTAAGTCTTTATTGATGGGAATATAAGGCTTATTAACTGTTAATATAAAGTGGCTTCTACACACACTATCTTGTCTTTAACTATACCCGCCCTTACTTCCGCCACCCGTCCCCACTCACATCCTCAAACCTCCTCTCCAATCCCACTTTTATTCCCCATTTCCCTCTTTTTTCCGCCCTCCATTCCGCTCCATCATCCTTTTCTTTTCCCACCCCCCCCCCCCCCCTCTTCGCGCCTCACCTTCTCAGAAGACTACCACCCCCATCTGCCCTTTTGAAGATTACTACTATGGTTATAGTTTCTTCCTGCTGGTTGAGACGCTTGCAAGAAAAATTTAGCATACTACTGCTAGTTGTAAAGTTACTACATTAGTATTTAGTTACATACCACTACACTATACGAGTTTCTGATGTTAGTTATAACGTTAGTACTGTTAGTTACTTGTTAGTACTGCTAATGTTGATTAGACATGAGCACTATTTTAGGAAAATGCCCCTTTACCGTATGTAAAAGAAAATGCATTGTAAGACCATTTGGGTTCCTGGGTGTTAATATAAGGATACCCATATTAGGGATATGTTAGGTCCAGAATCTCATTATCTATTTACTTCCATAGATCATCTAGAAAATTGTTTTGTTATAGCTTAAAGGTTCTTGTATAACCATAACATGCTATTATGATTGTCGATTATTTTAAATATATTGAGGCTGAAAGTTTGGTATTATACAATCTTGTTTGTTACTGTTTTATTGCTTATTCTTCTTAGTATCATAGACTTGATCAGAATTAGTCTTTGATATATTCAATCATATTTTGTATCATAGTTGTATTGGATTTTTTTCATTTACAATATAAGCCTTTTAACAAGCTAAGCAAGATCTTTCAAGTGGGATAAACAAGTGGGTATCAGAGCTTTGTTGTAGAAGCTTTGAATATGAAGGAACAATCTACACATACCAGATCTATTTGTTTTGTGGGAAAACATGGAGGCAAAGTAGTATCTTACCAATGGTTACTGCTGCAAAATTTTAGTGTCAATCCCACGAATTTTGGAGCTTTGGTAAATGAGGATTAGAGTAGTTACTTCATAATGACAAATTATGCTCTTTGGGAAAGTTTAGTAAAATGGAGACTCACCTTACAAAAGAGAACTGTTGATGATGTTGAGCAAACATATCCTCCTACAACGTAAAGAGAAAGAAAGAAGTTGCCAGATAGAATGAGTTAAAGGCAAAGGGGTAAATTATTTGATGGCTCTTCACTATTGGAGGGTATGACTGGAGTGACCAGGCTAAAGAAGGACCTACAAACTTTGCACTTATGGCATATACATCTTCAGGTTCTTCAAGTTCTTCAAGCTCAGATTCTGAGGTATCTACTTGTTCTAAAGCATGTTTAAAATCTTATGAAACTCTCAAAGAACATTATGATAATCTGACAAAAGATTTTAATAAGTCTCAATTAAATGTAGGAGCTTATAAAGCAGGTCTAGAATCTGTAGAGGCTAGACTAGATGTGTATAAAAAGAATGAGGTTGTTTTTTAAGAGGACATAAAGATTTTAAAACTTGATATTATGTTGAGAGATAATGCACTAACAAAGCTTAGAAAGAAATTTGAAAATGCTGAAAAGGAAATAGATGATTTAAAACTTACCTTAGAAAAGTTTGAAATTTCATCTAAGAATCTAAGCAAACTGTTAGAGATTCAAGTAAGTGATAAGTTCAAGACTGGTGTAGGGTATGATAGTCAAGTGGTTGATAGTCAAGTGTTTGATAGTCAGGTGAATGATAAGTACAAAATAGGTGAAGGGTATCATGTAGTTCCACCTCCCTATACTGGAAACTTCATGCCCCCTAAACCTAATTTGGTACTTGCTGACGAGGAAGAATATATTTTTAGTGAGTCAATAACTAGTGTGCCTGCAGTTGCAACTAGTAAAGTTAAGACTAGTGAGTCAAAACCTAAGTCTGTTAGTGAACCACTTATTGAAGACTGTATATCTGACAGTGAGGATGAGAATGAGACCGAGTTTAAGTCTAAACAGATAAAACCTAGTCTTGCTAAAGTAGAATTTGTTAAATCTAATGAGCATGTGAAAATACCTAGGGAGTCTGTTGAGAAGGTAGAGAATAATAAGCAAGCTAAATACCCTGGGAAAAATAGTCAAAGTCCTAGAGGTAACAAGAGAAACTGGAATAATTTGATGACTCGGAAATTAGGAAGTAATTTTGAGTTTAAAAATAAAGCTTGCTATGCGTGTGGCAATTTTAACCATTTAATCAAAGATTACGATTTTTATGAAAAGAAAATGGTGGAAAAACCTGTATGGAACAATGCTAGTAGGGTGAATTACCAAAATTCTCAAAGATTGACTCACCCTCATCCAAAAGGAAATTTTGTTCCAAAAGCAGTCTTAATGAAATTTGGCCATAAAACACTTAATACTGCTAGGCAAAACTCTTAAAAAGCAACAGTATCAGTTAATACTACTAGACCAGGTAATACTGCCTACCTAAGACCAATAGTAAATAGTGCAAGGACAGTATCAAAAACGTGTGTATGTGTATTTAAAGAGATGTAGATGTTTATAGTGGTGGTGTAGCCTCAAGGTCAAGGTAACTTGATCCTGTTACAGATTAGTTATAACTGTTATATTCTGATCAAATATAATTGGGGCTTGGAGGGTTTGATAATGAAGAAACCTTGTTACAATATCATTGTTCTCATGTTAATTCCGCTATACATATGTTATGTTCAATGTTATTGTTAATCCCAATGAATAGATCTTTAACTCCTTAGCTTGTAAGGTTTAGTACCCTTGGATAAATCTAAAAATACTAAGAATAAAACTTTGATTTGAATGATATAAACTATGCGGAAACTAGTTTATATCACTAAGAAGTATTCTCAATAAAACCATAAAATATGTTTTAGCACAAAGATATAATCAAAACAACAAGCTTCAATATATTAATACGATCACTCTGACTTAGTGATAGGGTTTAAAACCTTGAAGCTATGAACTCTATAGAAAACTGAGATGGAAAACTTATATCTAACTTCATGACCTAGGATCTCCTTTTATAGACCAAGAAGTCCTTTACAAGATAACTACAAATCTTTTGAGATCTTCTATAATTCTAAACATATACATATCTTTCTATAGAATATAGAATATACACCATAAATAACACCATGCATATCTTGTTACGCGTCTTTGTCTTCAAAACCTTTAGCAGTATTAAGTCCTTCACTAGCAGTACAAACTAACCCTAGCAGTACTAATATTATACTAGCAGTACTAACTTAGTTAGTACTGTTAGTTCTATTCTGAGCAGCACTAATCTTTAAAGATTTATTCCCAACAATCCTCCCCTAAACTTGTGATTTACTTTCAAATCCTAAGTTTCTTCTGACTTAAATCTTCTATTCTACTTCTACCGAGGATTCTTCCAAACATTCAATTGCCTTTGTAGTTCCAAAGCAGCTTCAAAATTAATCCTTTCTTGTTCTTACTCTGCCATTGGTTTTGCTTGTTCCTCCTCTTGAACCTTTCTTGCTAACTCCTCATCTATATTCATTTGTACTTGAACCCTCTTCTTGAGTTTCTTTGGAGGCTCGGGTTCTTGCATAATGGCCTTTCCTTTGTCCTTTGCCTTTGATGCACTCCTCCTAATATATACTAGTACAGCAGCAGCATTACTAACATCATGGGTGCAAGTACTAACTTCTGCACCAGCAGTACTAACTGGTACATCAGCAGTACTAACTTCCTTTTCACCTTTTTCACCACTTCCAAGGTCTTTAATAAGTTCAGTTGGAGTTTCTTCTTCTATAAGTACTTCAGTATCAGCACTATTCTTCTCCTGAGTCTCTATATCCTCCTGAAACCATAAAGTTCCTTCATCCTGTACCAAAGAAATAGTAGGATCTATATCAATCTGGGCTATCATCCTCCCCTGTTTGGAAGGATCCTCTGCAGCATCTTCATCTTCTGAGAGAATAGTCCTAGCCCTTCTCCTTGCTTTGCCAGACTTGACTTGTTGCTCCAATTTCTTTACTTTCAAGACCAACTTTATAAAAGCAGTACTATAAGCCTTCTTTGTCTGTTTCAAGTCTTCTTCCATAGCCACAACCCTATCTGATAATTTTGTAACCAATTCCATCAATTTATTATGTTTTAGTCTGCCCTCATCACTTCCAAGGGTGTGACCTCCTAGGAGAGGTGAATCATAGGGCATGGTGGCAGTCTCCTCTGCCTCATGTGTGGTTTGGATAGATGGTGGTGTGGTTAGGGGGTACTGGATGTTGTGTGATGGGATGATAAGGATGGTGAAGATGTTATTCTTGAGGGAGAGGTGGATGGTGCTTCATCTTGAGGATGAACTAGCATAGTATCAAATAATGGTGTAACTACCCTAAAGTATCCCTTGGATGCTCTCCTCATGTTGTTGAATAGTTTATTTGTAAGTATTGGAGTGAAATAGGTTCTGGTATGAGGAAAAAGTAGTCTTTGTTGTTTGTTCAAAAGTATTTGGATGAACCTGGGATACATCAAAAATTTATGTGTGCTTTCCAAATTCTTGACCATGGCATCAAATATAAATTTTGAAAAGTTAAAAACCATATTTGTTGCCAGGCATATGATAGCAGTAGCAATGTTACTACTAAATTGATCCCAAACAGTCTTTTCAGAACTTATACAATGAAGTATGGTATGAATGAAAAACTTCCACTGAGGGGCAAAATGTCCTTTTAGGAAAGTTAAACTATTAGAAGTTATTGCATAACCCATGCGAGTCAGTTGCTCAAAAATTTCTGCATTATGAAGGGAAGTAAGACCTTCAGAATCTTGGAGTTTGAGATGTCTTCTAATGGAGGCTTTAGTGATAATCTTGTCTCTTCTATCAATGGTAGCAGTGATAGCACGAACCCCATCTTCAGTTGTGCTCAAAGCAGCAGTTTGCCAAAATTGTTCAATGAGAGAGATATATAGGGTTGGACATTCAGTGAGAGTATAATAAATGTGGCTTAAAGTGAGAAAATCAATGATTTCATGAAAGCCCTCACTGCCTTCTGACCTTACTAAGTATGCCACCATATTGTGCTTGTCGCAAAACTCCAAATCCGCCATTTGGTAAATAAAAAGTTGATTAATGATCTGGGATTTGGTTGTGATAGAGAGTGTAAGGTTTTGGTAGAGGTAATTGAAATATGAGAGAGTTTTTAAAGATTTTAATTAGACCGACTGAAAAGATTTGAACTTATCTTGAAGAAATCTTTTGATTTTATATAAAGATCACGAATTTTTCAATTAGTCAAACCCTATAAGCTAGGTAGTTAGCGGAAATATCTCAACGACTCTTTAATTGATGAAACTCTGTTATGCTACCAACAGTACTAACGGTCACCTAGCAGTACTAAGTTTGGTCTAGCAGTACTAACCTGAAGCCTAACAGTACTAACTTCGTCCAGCAGTAGTAAGATATACCTAACAATACTAACTTAATACTGGCAGTATTAAGTTAATGCCTAGCAGTATTAACTCCAATCTTGATCCAACAAACATTTTTATCACCAATGTAAATTCTCACATTCTCTCTTTCTGTTTTTATGCTCACACATTATCTCTCAATTCTTTTACTCACCAATGCACTCTTTCTGTTTTTAAGCACACATCTCTCTTTTTGTTTTTGGCTCACAACATCTCTCTTTTCTTTTATGCTCACAAATTCACACAATATTGTAGAATGTGCCATCAATTCCATAAATTGCATACTGTCCTCCCCACTTCTAAATGTGTTAACTTTTGAGAGAGGTGGATCATTGAAATGTTTAGATGTAGTCTCAAACCTAGTTTGAACATCTACATCCCCCAATATGGTATCTTGGCACCTGGGACCACTACCTGAACCAATTCCCTAAGAACTTGGCTCATTAAGTGTTGCCATGGATTGGGTCTTAATTTATGTTACCACTGTCCTGCTCTGCTTCTAAGCTAGAAGCAGTAGTGGCAGCCCTTTCTATTATGTCACCCAACTCCTTATGGACAACCTCATCACCAACCTTTTTCAGGGGGACCACCAGACTGAGGTATCTTAGTGTCCCGACCTCTTTTGATTTGCCTAGGTGTTGGACACATCACACACTTGTGCTTTGATATTACATGTCTTTTCATCAGATTGGGACAACTTAATCCTCCCCTCAATTCAATACCAGATACTTCAATATGCTTATCCTGCAAATGTTAGTCCAAAACCAAAAAGACACACTCCAAAGTCTTTTCTTGTTTAGCAGTTTTAATTATGACTAACAGTTTTAACCAACAGTCTTAAGTATAAATAGAAGTAATGTTGGGAATTATATTTGAGTTGATAAGACAAAACAAGAATGAAACATAAGGACTGAATCTAGCATTATGGAATTCTACAAGCTGGTAGAGTTTATTCTACAAAAGATAAAGAATCCAAAATATATGATTCTTGAAGATAAAGATGAAGTTTATTAAAGAATTAAAAGTTTTAGTTTCCTTATACAATTATGTTTTACCTTGTAAATCTAGATAGACTCTACTATATAAAGAGATCCCTAGATATAGTTTTATGTGTGTCAAAGATGTAAACACCAGAAAAGTGTGTGTGTTCTAGGCATTAAGTCCTCTAAGTGGACGCCTAGGTTTAGTTGGTTTAGCCTCAAGGTAATCAAGGTTTTTCTTGATCCCTATTACAGTTCATTGATGTAACCGTATTCATCTGATTAAATAATATTGGGGCTTGGAATGTTTGGTAAAACCTTGTTATGATAATATTGATTCTATGTTTGAATATTCCAGTTAGCAGCAGCAACATATTCTGCTTCAGTTGTTGAGTTGGCTAATATAGTCTGCTTCTTACTTTGCCATGAAATCAATCTCTTGCCAAGAAATTAACAGCCTCCTGTTATGGATTTCCTGTCAAGACTAGCTCCAGCATAGTCACTATCAGAAAAGGCTTCCAAGTCAAATGGTGAATCTCTAGGATACCAAAGGCCCAATTTAGGTTGGCTTTTTAAGTATATAAAGATTCTCTTCACAACATTAAAGTGTGAAGTTTTTGGAGTAACTTAGAACCTTGCACAAGCACAAACAACAAACATTATGTCTGGTCTAGAAGCTGTTAAGTATATCAATGATCCAATCATTGATCTATATAAGTGAACATCCACATCCTCAGCTTCTTCATCTTTTATCAATGCCTTGTTTGTCTCCATTGGAGTGCTTGCTGTCTTTACAAAGGCAAAATGAAACTTTTTCAAAATTTTAGCCACGTATTTATCTTGGCTGATAAATATCCCATCACTCTTCTGTTTAACCTAAAGTCCCAAAAAGAAAGAAAGTTCTCCCATAGAACTCATTTAGAACTTATCACGCATCAGTGTTTCAAATTCATTACTCATCTGTTTCTTGGTTGATCCAAAGATGATATCATCAACATAAACTTGTACTAGCAGGATATCATCTTTATGCCTTTTAATGAACAAAGTTTTATCAATTTGACCCCTGTGAAAACCATTGTCCAGCAAATAAGTTGACAATGTCTCATACCATGCTCTTGGGGCCTGATGTAGTCTATAGAGAGCCTTTTCTACCTTGTAGACTTTATCTGGAAAGTGTGGATCTTCAAAACCTAGGGGGGTTGGAGACATACACCCCCTCTGCACCTCCTCTCTTCTATCTTTCCATATAGAAAAGCACTCTTCACATCCATTTGGTAGACTACAAAATCTTTGAAGGAAGCATAAGCCAAAAATAATCTTATGGCTTCAATCCTTGCAACTGGTGCAAAGACTTCATCATAATCTATACCTTCCTCTTGAGTATGACCCTGAGCAACCAGTCTAGCTTTGTTCTTCACCACTATGCCTCTTTCATCCTTCTTGTTTCTAAAAACCCATTTAGTACCAATTGCCCATTTGTCTCTAGGTAAATCAACTAAGGTCCAAACTTTTATAGATTAAAATTATAAGAAGCTTAATCCTGTCATGATGCTTCCACCGTAACTGGATCTTTAAAAGGCTTGAACTGGTTTCTTGGGTTCCATTTGAGATAAGAAACAGGCAAACAGACAATTCTAAAAATCTTTATGATTTGTTCTCCTGAGCTTGTGAACTGAGGAAATCAAACCATGTTCTTCATTTATCTTGGTCATGTGTCTTGTTTGTACAGGAGTCTTTAAACTTCCAATCACTTGATCTTCAGGATGATCTTTATGAAATTTGGTAAAAGAAGTATCAGGAACTGTATAAGATGAAATTACATTGTTCATATCAACCTCTTCTTCTACATCTTCATCATCTTAAGCATTTCTAAATATGCCAGCATTATCCATTGAAGATATATTTGAGGACATGTGAAGGGAAATATGAATGCATTGTATAAAAAGGAGAAAATCTTTCAAAAAGTTGTTCTTCAGATTCATTAGCAGTACTAACAGAAGGTCCAGCAATATTAACTGGTGTTGATGGAACATCAGTATCAAATGATGGTCCAGCAGTACTAACAGGTGTACTAACAGTATTAATACCATTAGAACTGTTAGTGTGTTTGAGTCAGTGCATTTCCGCTTTTTGATTTAAACCTTTCTGCTTACTTCTTAGCTTCTTGATCATAGCTCACAGCTTTTAACGAAGCTTCATTTTCATCTACTTATATAGGCTTCATTCCAGCATCCCCTTCACAATCCTTAGGACTTTGAGAAATTATAGGATCAGTTGTGCATAAAGGTATTAGGATGTACTCTTGTTCAGGTTCTTTTTCCTTTTGAGCTTGACCTGCAACAATGTTATCTTTGGTTCCTGCAATACCATTAGTTTTGTTCCCTGCAGCAACTGGCACATAGTTTCAAGATATTGACAAAGAATCAATATCAAAAAGCCATCTGGTCCATTTCCATTCACACATTAGGTGTAATTTTCCAAGAATCTAATGATTTAAGGGTTTCTTCAACTATCCTGGTCCTAATATTAAATACTCTCATAGCCTTACTAACCACAGAATACCCAACAAAAAATCCCTCATCAAGCTTACTTTAAACTTGCCATAAAATCCTATGTTATTTAAGATCGTTACAGGACACCCAAAAGGTTTCATGAAATCTAAATCAATAATGTCTTCCATTAATAAGTTTCATTAAGGTTTGTCTTGGTTATGTGGCTTAATGGCTAAGTACCCTATTTAGCAAATTAGCAAGCAGTATTAACTAACTTCAGTACTTCGAGCCCAAAAGGTAGTTGCAACTTAGTGTCTACTATCATATTCTTGCACAAGCCACTATCAGTTTTCTATTCTTCCCCTCGTCAGTTTATTTTTTACAACACCATGTCGTGCTGATGAGTCCCCTAGCCACACTGAATTCCCTCTTAATCCCCTTCATTTACAAACAACTAGGTTCATTATACTATTCTTAAACTCAGTTCCATTAACACTCTTGAAACTTTTACTTTATGATCTAGTTTATTTTTCTATTTCTATTATGAAGGTCCTTTAGAATCACCAACTAAAGACCATCCTTAGTGTTAAAAAGATACCTAAATAAAAAATACAAAAGTCATCACTGACTACTAGGCAATAATGACTTTTTTCATTAAACTCTTAGACATTTGTAGACCAAAAAGTAAGTCCAAATAAATCATATGTAGAGGGTTCTGATTGATCTCACAAGCTTGTTCTATAGGAAGGCTTTGTGTTGCTTTCCTTTCCAGACAAAGGCAAACACAAGAATTTCATTTTCAAAAAAATCTTTGAAGGTAAAACCTTTACATAGGTTTCCCTTCACAAGTTATATATTCATATTTTTAAATTAATGTGCCTAAGGCTCCTGTACCATGTATTGGATTCATCAATTGTGGGCTCAGCAATGAGACAAGTTAAACCTCTAGTGGGAA
The DNA here is from genome assembly GCA_026074375.1 of Tanacetum coccineum. Classification (NCBI taxonomy): domain Eukaryota; kingdom Viridiplantae; phylum Streptophyta; class Magnoliopsida; order Asterales; family Asteraceae; genus Tanacetum; species Tanacetum coccineum. The sequence continues at coordinate 64,418 of BQNB010003378.1, forward strand.
CAACACTCTTTAGGTCAACACTATAAATGTTATCCTTTGTTAGAACTCTCAGCAATACTTGACTTTCATCAAGTAGCTTAAAGTTAGAAGATAAGACAAGACACTTAGTGTTAGTAAAAAGAACATTGCTCTTTTTGTCACAGATTTGTGACACACTGAACAGATTATACTTAAGCTCCTTACAAAAGTACACATCATCAAAATCCAGTGATCTTGTTTTGATTTTACCTTTTCCAAAAAGTCTTCCTTTACCATCACCAAAGGAAACAAATCCACCATCATAATCTTCAGATTCATCAAGATAGCACTTGTTTCCTGTCATTGCCTAACAACTACTTCAAAAACTCTCCTTTTTATCTTTGTAACTACGCCTTCTGTTGCGTGTTGCGCCTGTCACATAAAATAAGAGAATTTAGACTCTTTTGGGGATCCAAGCCATTATTGACTTGGATCTGCCTCGTGCATCAATGTAAGAATATTTCTTGAATGAGTTGATGCACTGCTGTTTTTGGCTTTCCAAACCTGGCATGCTAAGGCCATAACAGAAATTATCCCATTTTCCCATAATTTTCACTTACTACTCACTCTATCCCTAGTCGTATATGTTTTTAACCCAGCCAGTATTAACATTTGAGTTGATAATACTGTTCTTGTTTACAAAATGTCTTTTAAAAGGCCTTGAACTTTGTGAATGTCCTCTTTTAAAAGCATTTGTTTTAGTTCTAGGATGGTTCACAATTGGTTTTGAGGCAGTAGTATTAACTGATCTGACAGTATTAACTGCTGCACCAGCAGTAACTAAAGAGTTTCCTCCCTGACTTAGTAAAACATGCTGTGGAACAAAACTTCATATTGGAGGTGAGGAGTGAGTCAATATTATTAGTAAAAATTTTGATCTCGACCCTCATGCTTTGTTCCCAAAATTGTCCTTACAACTTCCTTTCAACCTTTTTATCACACACATAATGTAGATGCTCAAAACTACCACAAACATAACAAGCTTTATTAGTCATTTTAAAATCACTTCCTAGTCTTTGGGACATAAGATTGTTCCAATTTCTTTGGTTCCCTCAAAGGATGGTGTTTGTTTTGTTTGGGAGCATCTGTTTTCCCCTAACAAGTCATAACAGATTTTAAATCCTTTTCATGCTATAGGTCTTAACAGTATAATCTATCTCACATTTATTATCAGAGTTCTAATCCATAATGTTTGGAGCACTAGTGTTGTACAATATAACCTAAAAACATTAGATTTAAAACCTTGATGGAAACACCCTTATATTCATCTGTCTTATACATTACTAGTGTAACACATATAACAACCAAATTTGTCACTTTCAACTATTTCATCCATAAATGTTAGATCAGGTTTGCGAGGTATGAAATTTCCAATTAGAGGTGGGGGAACTGAATGATATCCCTTATCAAATCTAGACTTATCAGTTAAATTCACAAAACTTTCTACTGCAGTAGAAGCTACAGTAGCTGCATCATATCCTAGTCCTGTTTTAAACTTGTCAATTACTTGACTTTCCTAGTATGTTATTTAAAGACCTTGGATAAATATTGAAACTTCCTAATGTAAGATTTAACTGATCTCTTTTTTCCTGCTTTTTTTTTTTCCAAATTCATGTTTGTATTCAATTTAAGGCATTATCTCATAGTCTAACTTAAAGTTTTAAAAACAATTTATGCTCTCTTCAAAACACAAAATAATCAAATAGCACATTTTTTCTTATAGTGAGCTAGTCTAGCTTCTACTAATTCTAAACCTACTTTTATAAGATACTAAATTAAACTGAGACTTTTTGTAATCAAAAGACAAACTGTCATATTGTTCTTTAAGAGTAGAATAAGCTTTTACACATGTTTTAGAAAAAGAATCTACCTCAGAATCTGAACTAGAAGAACTTCCTGAAGATGTAAATGCCATCAAAGCAAGGTTTTTAGGTTGCTCTTCTTCAGCTTGGTAGCTCTAATCATATCCTCCAATTCCATCTTGAGCTATCAAGGCATTCTGAGTAGGAGTCTCCACTGTAATAGTTCTTGTATTATTCTCTCTTCCTTTGTTCTCCTGATTTCTTGGAAACCTACATTCTCTTGCAAAGTGTCCAATGTGTTATGACAGTTGAAAAGCATTCCCACTTTTGACTTGTCATAACCAACTCTTTTACCATTTAATGTCTAGCATCTTCCGTGTTCTCTTGATAAACCTTCTTATGCTCTGATTGTCACATGGCCATCACCCTTTGAAGATCCCATTTCTTCCATTAATCCTTAGTGATGAAGTTGTTTCCAGATCTTCTTGAAAAAGTTTGAGGAGAGTTGGTGACTTGCAAGAAAGCACAAATCACAGCACACAAAGATTATCCTAGAGATGTATAGTTAACAGCCAATTACCTTAGTATGAGTAGGTATAAACGTTAACTCCATGATCCGTACATCCTGCTTGTTAGTGTTGTTGGTGTAATTAGTGCTGTTAGAGACAGAAGCCACATAATGTAATTTTGAACTTTTGCTGATGAACCTGTAATTTCAGTTCATAATATTGTGTCAAGATATTATACATGTCATCCAAGCTGAAGTGTTTTCAATTTCCACCTTGTTCCTCTAGATTAAAAGCATGAAGTCTTACCATCAGATGGAAGCGACTTTCTCAGAGCTTTAGGTTCATATCATCCTGTTAATCACTCTTCCTTGATCTCCACTGACTAATAAGTTTTATGTAACTATCCAAAGGTTGATCTAGTGTTTTCTGAACTTTAATGCAGCAAAGTTTTCATATTGTTTTTTGTATAAGTGTCCTCTGAACCTTTTTTGGACTCCTTTTTCCCTCCATGCCTTTTCTCTGAAAGCCTCCATAAGGCAACTTTGCATCTTGATATTAGTGGAACTCATTTTTGGTCTTTGTTTGGAATTCTCATCGAACTGGGTTGTTCCTCTTGCATTCATTTCATTTCTTTTATCCTATTTTTCTTTAGCAGAGGAGGGTCTACTCCTGTTCAACATTCCAACAGTTCTCCTCAGCACTTTATTATTATATTCCCATTCTTGATTACGTCCCATAGGGAGGAATCAGTCATAAGAAAATATTGTTCTATCCTCATTATCTAGAGATCATAGTCTCCTGGGTTGAGGATAGGTAGTCTTGCAGTTAGATTGTTAGTGGTAGTTCCTACCTCCATCTTATAAAAAAATAGATCTTGGATGAATTTGTTGATTTTAGCATTATCAAAGCTTCACAAACAAGCTCTGATGACCACTTGTTGATCCCCATGAATAGATCTTTAACTTCATTTCTTAGCTTGTAAGGTTATTAGTACCCGCTTAGATAAATCCAAAAATACTAAGATGAAACTTGATTGAATTGATATAAACTATGCAGAAATAGTTTATAACACTAAGAAGTATACTCAAAGAAGATAAGTAAGAGTATTATTTGACATAAAAGAAATAATCAACAACAATAAGCTTCGAATCAATAATTAAAACGATCACTCCTGACTTAGTGAATAGGAGTTTACAACCTTAAGCAATGCTATAAACTCTAATGGAAAACTGAGATGGAAAAATTATATCTTTCTATACCCTATGTAGGTCCTTGGTCTTGGATCTATATAGCCTTTGTAAGACAATGAATAAATCCAAATCAACTATATGAGAGACACTGACTATGAATATCAAGTGTTAATGCGGAATCTTAACACAAGAATTAAGAAGAACAATAATACTAATTTTGCTATTGATTTCTATATAAAGCTTTCAATGCTTCATATTCGATATAACGAAACTCTACTATGCGTAAGGTTCCTTTATATAACACCAAGGAAACCCCTAGAAAGGCTTTACAAAACGTGTGAAAGGAAATGCATATCCTTTCCTAATATATCTCCTAAAATGTTTCTAAGATAACTATTACTTCTATTCTGTTACATAAACAGACTTAACTACATACGACCAGTACTAACTATAGTACTGCCACTCTACCAGTACTAACTTTAGTACTGCCAGACTTAACTTAGTACTGCCAGAACTAACTAATACTACCAAGACTTAACAGATTATAACTAACAAATCTAAGTCTTTTACAATATATTTCCCAACAATCCTCCCCTAACTTGATCTTCACTTGTGAACTTCAAGTTTCTTTAAGTGTCTTCCATTTGAGCTTCCTGAGGATGTTGTAAATAAAACTCTTCAAATTATGCTTGAGCTGCAATTCTTCAAATTAATCCTTCTTGATCTTTGCTTATGCCATAAATCTTCAAAAACTTTTCAGCAACCCTTCATATCAGCAATCAAATCATATAGTTTCAGACTATTCTTATCACTTCCAGATGTGTTAACTCCTGTAAGAGGTGAATCATTGAAACTTTAAATGGATTTGATGTCTCTTTACCCATTATGCCAATTACTCTGGGATAGACAGTCCTTTGCCACCACAAAGGTGCATGTCCCCATGTTTTGAACTGAAAACCATTTCAACTCTCAGTACATGAAACATTGGTGAGTTGAATACAATGGTTTTTTGGCAAACCAATATAGCCAAATATGGATTTGATATGCTTTTACCTATAGCCGTTACATCAGGGCTAGTCAATCCTTTGGTCACCTAGAAAAGGCAAATCAAGGCTCAATGAGTTGTCTACAAGCACCAGCATACCAAGATATAAGCAAGTAGGGTCTCAAAGTCTTCCAAGGTTAGCTTATCATCCAAATGTCCAAAATCCATTAAGCAAGGGTAATTAACTGATTTTAAGGATTTAAGTAATTAAGATGATAGAATTAAACTCAAACCTTCATCACTTTAGCTTAAGACCTCAAGGAGCTAATAAATCTTATTAAAGCTTATTCATACAATAACTAAACATTTGAGCTATTGAGAGCTTATACAGATATATTATAAAAGTGAACTTTGATTCATTAACTAGAAAAGTCGATACATGTATTGAAAAAGAGATTACAATTACTGAATTTGAAAAGCTAAAGCTAAAGTTTAAAAGCTAACATTACATAAGCTAAAAATTCTAGAAGCTAAAAACTAGATAAAAAGAAGGTCCCCGTGTATGAGTGAGTGAGGGCTATTTATAGCCTGCCAAAACAAAGCACGACTTAAGCACAAAAAGTGTTTAGACAGAGGAAGGTTATGATTATGAAATGTTTTATGCACCTTGTTGTTGCCAAAATTGAGGCAATTCGGTTATTTTTATCTTTGCATCATAACATGGGATTTAACTTCTACCAATGGATGTTAAAAGTGCATTTTCTTTATTGGCACGATTTGAAGAAGAAGTGTAATGTTCATACAAACCTCCAAAGTTTGTTGATATTTCGCTATCCTGCTCATAATACCAAACAAAAGTCTATAAGGTAGATCAAATCCTCTTTATACGAAAACGGTCTATATCAAGCTCCTAGAAGCTAGGTATGAAACACTTTCATTCTTTTCTAAATGGAAAATTGTTTCAGAAGAGGTACCATAGACAAAACATTGTTATATCAAGAAGAAAAATAGTGACACTAATGTATCCAAGTTATGGTGTTGACATTATTTTTGGTTCACAAAATAACAGTCCATGTGTACAGAGTTTGAAGACTATATGCACAAAAGATTCTAGATGAGTTCCATGGGTGAACTTATATTCTTTTTGGGACTTCAAGTAAAGAAACTACCTGAGGGAATCTTTATTTGTCAGGATAAGTATGTAGCTGACATCTTAAAGAAGTTTGATTTATTTATCCAACATAACAGCTACCACTCGAATTGAGTCCAAATAAACCACGTGTTCAAGGATGAAGATGGTGTAAGATGTAGATGTAACCATGTCGACATGTCCTATAGATTGACATCTCTAATGTATATTGACTGCATCAAGCCAACATCATGTTTGCTGTTTGTGCCTGTGCTAGAATTTCAAGACACATCAACGAAATACTCCAAAAAGGCTACATACTTAAATGCATAAAAGGATTTTTAGGTATCTCAAACAACATCATCCCAAAACTTAGTTTAAGGTATCCTAGGGATTCACTCTTTTGATACAGAGCACAAACATCAGAACAGATGACTATGGAGAGCAGTCTGACGAAAATCAACTACAGGTGGATGTCAATTTTCTTGGAGAGAAGATGATATCTTGGCAATGCAAGAAGCCGACTATTGTGGCAAATTCTACTACTGAGGAAGACTATTATGTGTATCTGTCTAAATTGTTTGGGCAGGTATTAAGTGGATACTAATACAGAATCAGATGAAATGGATAATGGTTCAATTTCATGAACACCGAAAATCCATATTGATAATGAGTCACTATAAAGTGTTATCAAGAAATCCTATGCGCATATCAAGGACCTCAAGCATATGAGATTTTTACCATTTAGAAGAGATGTTAAGAGAAGTAAGCTAATATAGGTTATCAAAATCAACTTATCATAATGTTGTAGACCTCACACCAAAGGAATTGAATGACACCAAAAGGTTTAACTCTTAGTATTGAGCTTAGAAATGTTTAAATATGTAGCTACAATTAAGGGGAGGTTACACTAGTGAAAGTTTGTAAAGTAGTAGAAAGTACTCATATTCAAAATAATACTCTAAAGGGTATTAAATTCTGGTAGTTAGAAAATAATTATGTTATATAGATAAAATAGATGGAAGCAATTTTCTTTGTTTTAACTAACTATTTCATGATAACATGGATTTGAGGATGGATAGAAGTTGTGCTGCAAATTCTTCTTATACATGGTATGTAAGTACTAAGTACTAGAGTTAATTCTGGTAGTCTATAAGTTAATTCTGGTAGTCTATAGGTTAATTCTGGTAGTCTATAAGTTAATTCTGGTAGACTATATTAGTACTGGTAGGCTAAAAAAATGTTAAGATCAGGTAGGGCTAAAATTAAGTCCCAGTAGGCTAAAAGTTAAGTTGACATATGACCATTGGTGGGTCTAGGTGATTGTAAAATTTAGATTTTTTTTTTTTCCCCTTATTTAAATAATACCGTAGGAGATTTTTACGGCGCAAAACTTCTAACATAGGTTTTCTATTTGATAAATAACTTAACTGGGCACTTCTTTAATAAAATATCTTTCTTTACTCTAAAGAAACTTCTTTTACACACGGTCCAATAAGAAACCTTGTTATTAAATACGATAAAAATTCAATTCCCTCTCTTTACCAGCACTTAGTAATTTAATCGAATCAAACCCAGGATTAGAATTTAAATTCTTACGATTTTTGTTCATCAACAAGTCCATATGGCCAATCTAATGTACTCTGACAAGTATAACATGATCGTTTTCCTGAAGAAACCAAATGAAAGTGTTGGTTTCACTGAGGTAGTAGATTTCCTTAAAGGTACATCTCTTAGGTATGCCTTAACTCATAATCCTACTATCTATGACTCCTTTATTCAAACAGTTTCTGGAAACTCCATAGTCCAGAACACTTGCTAATCTGGGTACTCAACAATTAGATAGTACATCAATAGACACTACAGAGTATAAAATTAGCTGAGGCAATCTGTCAGAGGTGAGTAAACTTCAATTGGCAGATGCAACATGAATACATAATTTATCTAATGCTGAAATATATGCTGGATTAGCCACATTTAGGGTATGTTAATGAGGCAAAATAACTTTTTGGAAAAGAATTTTACATCCAATGGAAATTTCTTTCTAATCCATCAAATTTTTACAAACACTGCTTTTTAATTTTTTTTTAAGCCCAAAGCTGTGGATCCGGGATCAATTTGGTACTATTGCTACTACGCATTAATCTGTCTATATCCTAATCTAGCAAGATTGGTATCTAATTTTTCAAAAATGATTTTTGATGGGATAGTACATAACATAGAGAGAAATACAAAATATTTAATGTAGCCAAGTTTTTACAAATTATTTTGGATATTAACAACTGAAAACAAGGAGAAGGTATTTAGCCCCCCACTTTTGACCAAAAAGATTTTTGCAAACATGAAAAGGGGTTATGCAGGGGATTTTGTACCATTATTGCCTGCTAATTTGGAAGGAGCAGCTATGAACCAGGTGAAAGATTCAGCACACAACCAGCGAAACCCCATCAACACACACTATGTTGATCCACTATCACCCACATCCCTACCACCTATACAATCAAAGGGGCTGATCATCAATCACACACCTCATTCAACCTCAACAACCACCACCCTTTCATTCACCTCATCAATCAACACCCTCATTCACTCACATTCCAATCACCACCATTATTCACACCTCATTACTCACCATCCTAAGGTCCGATAGAACATCTCTCCCTGAAGGTAATACATCAGGAAGTGCTGAGGACAATATGCAACTTAAAGAATTGATGGATATTGTACCTAAGTTGGTGACCAGAATTGAAACTAATTAGAGACAGAGCTACAACAGATGACGAACTTATGAAAGGCATTCTCACCTTGTATAAAAGGGTAAAGATTCTGGCAAAAGCTTAAAAAGAAAGCCACAGAAGTTGGTAATATCTGTATCAGAGTGGGTGAAGAACCAGAGGAACAGGGTAGGATAATTCAATGATATGAAGATGATCCTCTAGTTTCTATGGATAAGGAGAATTCAATGAAAATGAAAGAAAGACAACAGATTTTGCACGCCTACAAAAGCTTCAGGGGAGGCTTAGGAAGAAGATATCAGTCCTACAATCTTGAGGCAAGCCAAAACATTTTCAAAGTTGTCTTCTCAGCGGTGTTCACTGCTACTTAGAAACTCATCACTTTCTTATCCCAGCTTGCTTCTCAATCATCTTCAAGAGTTGATAACAAACTTCATCCATTGTCCCATCTAGAAGCTTCATCTTTAGCATCATTTGGCAAGCATCTTTTGACAAAGGATATTTTCTATCTGCTAACATATATATAGTAGATGCATCCAATGTTAAGCAGTGTACAACACAAGTAGGATAATACCTCCAATTAATTATCTTTTGTTGAAGTGGCAAACTCCAGATTGCATCATCACTAAGAGGTGGATCAAACATGGTCTTGAGATCACCCCAAAGTACTCTGTCATACATCTCTTCTGGTCTATTTGCTCCATACTTCTTTATCACCAATCTGTACAACTCAACAAGCTCATCTCTTGAAAAATCTTTAAGCATAGCTCCAAAACTCATATAAATTTTATCAGAACCATCTTTTCTTATGATCTGATAAGCAGCCTTTTGACTTGATTGAGAAATGATCTTCCAATTTACAATAGTAGGAGGTTTTGTAGCAGTTGGAATAACATCTACTCCAATCTCTGATTCTGATGAAGCATCTTTGACTTTATCTTTCACATATGCTTCTCTTTCCTTGTTGAACTCATCTTGTGCAGTCTTGTCAATATTTATTCCCTTTCTTGCCTTTTGCTTTCTTCTCATTCCTGTTTTCTTAACTGGCACTTCAGTTTCTTCTTCTTTTACAACTTCATCTTTTTCCTTTGTGATTGAAGCATCCTCAATGTCAATCTTCTGTTTCTTTGAAGTTTCTTGTTCTAGCTGTAATCCATGCCTTTTCACTCTTGCTTCAGTTTCCATGGGCACAAAACTTTCAATACTCTTCATCAGCTTTTCAAATTCAGTCTTCAATTCTTCAAAAGAAAGCTTCTTTAATTGAGACAGTTTCCATGAACTCTGATTCTTGATGAAGGTACTCATGTATTCTCTTTGTTGTGCTTGTGTCATTGGCTTACTTCTTTTTGCTTTAGCTTTTTGTTCAGCATAGAACTTCTTCTTCTCATTTATCATTTCCACCATTCTTTTTGCAAAATCATCATTGCTTATACTTTCTCCCTGAAGACTCTTGACTACCTCTGTATTAGCTTCCAGTTTTGCCCTAATGGTATCCCAATCTTCTTCAGTATAAAATTGTGCAGCCTTTTGAACTTCAGCCTTTCTTTTTAGTTGTTGTTCTGACAATTCTTGTTCCTCCTGCACTCTTTTGGCTAACATCTTATCTAAATGAATCTGTTTTGCAACTTCTTCATCCATTTGAGCTTGCAATCTTATAGCCTCTTCCAATCCAGCTGCTTCTTGTCTTATTTGTTCTTTAGTCTTATGAGTAGCCTGGATATCCTTTTCAACCATTGGAGCCTTTCCTTCCCTTTGACCCCTTTTACTAGCAGTACCAGAATCAACTTTAGCACTACCAGTACTAACCTCTTCAATACCAGTATTAATCTCTTCTTCAGCATCCAATCCAGTATTAATAATCTTAGCCACTGACCTTGCTCTCCTCCTATATCTCTTACCTTTATCAGTTGATTTTACCTTGCTAACACCCTGAGAAGCAACCTTTGACAATGTTTTGGCTGCCTCCAAGATTGTAGGACTGATATCTTCTTCTTGAGCCTCCCCTGAAGCTTTTGTAGGAGTAACAAAATCTGTTGACTTCTCTTTCATGGATTCTCTAACCAAAGAAACTAGAGGATCATCATCAATATCCTGAATTATCCTCCCCTGATCCTTTGGTTCTTCACCCTCTGATTCAGATATTACCACCTTCTGTGTCTTTCTTTTTAATGCCTTTTCCAGAAGCTTTACCCTTTTAACCAAGGTGAGAACTGCCTTTCCATAAGTTGTCTTTGTCTGTTGCAGCTCTGTCTCCAAAGTTTCAATTCTGGTCACCAACTTAGGTACAATATCCATCAATTCTTTAAGTTGCATACTGTCCTCAACACTTCCTGATGTATTACCTTCAGGGAGAGGTACTTCATAGGACCTATGTGGTAAATAATGAGGTGGTGAAAAAGGTGGTGATTGATGTGGTGAATGAGATAGTGAATGAGGTGGTGGTGATGGATGAGGTGGTGATGGAAGTGGTGAATGAGGTGGTGGTGATGAATGAGGTGGTGGTGATGGATGAGGTGGTGATGGAAGTGGTGAATGAGGTGGTGGTGATGGATGAGGTGGTGATTGAAGTGGTGAGGATATGGATGGTAGTGGATCAACAGGTGTGTGATGGGGTTCAGCTGGTTGTGCTGAGCCCTCACCTGGATTCACAGCTGCCCCTGCCAACATAGCAGGCAGCAATGGTATAAAATCCCCTGCATAACCCCTTTTCATGTTTGCAAAAATCTTTTCATTTCAAGATGGTCGATGATGGGACAAATGTCATTCTTTTTAGGATTACAAGTTTCTCAAAATCCCAGAGGCATCTTTATCAACCAATCCAAATATGCTCAGGAAATCTTGAAAAAGTTTGGTTTTGACTCCTGCACACCCATTGACACTCCAATGGCGGAGCGTCCCAACCTGGATGAAGATAAGGGAGGAAAGCTAATGGATCCCTACTCGTTTCGTGGTATGGTTGGCTCCCTTATGTATCTTAGTGCATCTAGACCTAACATAGTATTTGCTGTTTGTATGTGTGCACAATACCAGGTTAAGCCTACTGAAATGCACCTCACTGCTATAAAGCGGATCTTTCGATACCTTAAAGGAACCATTCACATGGGTCTATGGTATCCGAAGGACTCCGGCTTTGAACTAAAAGCTTTTGCAGATGCTGACTATGCAGGATGTCATGACACACGGAGAAGTACTTCTGGTTCAGCTCAATTTCTTGGACATCGACTTGTTAGCTGGTCATCCAAAAAGCAGAAAAGTACCGCCATCTCCACTACAGAAGCTGAATACATCGCCCTATCAGGATGCTGTGCTCAAATCCTCTGGATGCGCTCTCAACTGCGAGACTATGGATTTGCGTTCAACAAAATTCCGATGTATTGTGACAATCAAAGTGCTATTGCTCTATGCTGTAATAGTGTTCAACACTCGCGCTCCAAGCACATTGATATCCGTCACCACTTTATCAAAGAGCAGGTTGAAAGGAAAGTTGTTGAGTTGTATTTCGTGGAGACAAAATACCAACTGGCTGACATCTTTACGAAGGCATTACCGAGAGAGCGCTTCGCAACACTACTCCCACTGCTTGGAGTTAAACAAATGTCACCAGAGACTCTGAAAGAACTCCAGGATGAGTCTGTCTCCGAGTAACCACGTGTTTCACATTGTATCATGTATATTAAAAAAAATCAGTTTAGAGTAGTATGGCTTGCAGTTATTTCAGACTGTAACCCGGTCTTAACCCAGAGATTTAGTGTACGTTTCAGTGCATTATTTCTTTACAGACAAGAAGTTGTCTAAGCCCCGAACCATTTTTTTCTCATAAACTACTTGTTTTATCAAACCATGTTCGGGTTAACCAAGTCAAACCATTGACAGGGTCATTGTTTTGAGGGGGAGAATCAAGGTATACTAACAGTTGTTGTAGGACAAAGGAGCACTGTTGCTGATTCTATTGGCTGAAAGATTGTCACGATCCAAACCGGTTTACAGTTTCAAGACTGTATTGCAGTATCATTTCTGTCTGGGTATTCTAAAGGTCTTGTTTCAATTTACTCACTTGATGTTTTTGCTGTTTTTTATCACCTCACCTTCATTCTTTGGAGGGGGAGATTGATACATTTTAAGTCCATTCTAGGATCACAAAACATTCTCAAGTTTATACTTTGATCGGGGAGAGATGTGACTTAAACAATGTAAAACGGATAAATTATTGATTCGATTGATTCTAAATTGCTAAGTCCTTATCCTGCATGTGCTAACATCTTTCGGTATCGACGCACATGTGTAGGGGGTGCATAAGTGTTAATTGATCAAAAATTGTAAGGTACCAAAATGTTAGTGTTATACACACGTATCTTGATAAATGACAAAGATCTTTTGTTTCTTGTTCGTGAAAGTGATCTTATGGTATGCTGAGAAAGGATGTTGTACTCTAGGGTATTCGTATGAATTGCTCTTGCTGGTCTTCGGTACTGGAGCCCACTAGTGAAGTGGATTTCATAAATGTAATTGTACAAGTTTGGATTTCCAAGGCACTTCAGATCTTCTCGGGTTGTCATTTCAAAACATCATCAGTGAAGCATTCTAATTTAAATCTTTTTTGTTAGTGCCCCCAAACAAATTTTATAGCACATCGATTTGTTTTTCAAATCATTCTTTTGCCACATGCTTCTACGGTTACTTAATTGTATTATGAAGTAAAACGCTGAAAAAGGAATTATTACAGGTATAGTCTGCAGATAGTAACTGTACTGGACTCATCTCTTTACCATTTATTAGTAAAATACTTATAGTGTGTTGCTCTCTCGGTAATCTGGTCTAGAGACGCAAAACATTAGGGAATCTGATACCTTAGGTTTAGAGGAACTAGCTTGTCACGTGCGGAAAACCTGTCAAGAAGGTTCTGTTAATGAATCTATCTGTCACAAGTGCAGTATTCATACTGTCAATCATTGATCCTCACGGAAATCAGAGGTTAATGTAAACCGACCAGATTGTAGTTACTAGTCTATACTCGGTCCTCTTCAAAATTATAATACCTTGGTGTGTTCACACATGTTTTTTCTAGAACACATTAACGTGGATTTTACATAACAAATGTTTTTGTTGGGTGTCTAAATTATTTCTATCCATAGCGAATGTACGGACTCAAAGTTTCGATGCAAGGGGGACATGTGTCATATCCATACCAACAGTATTGAAAAGTTTTAAAAATCAAGAAAGCTTTACATACAAAAGCTCGCACAAACTCTGAAATTAATGTCTTCTTCAACTGCTTAAAACATTATGGAGTATAGAGAAGATACATCATCAAAGCTTTCCAGATTCCAAAACAGATATGAGCATGTGAGGACTTATAGATCAGCGGTATGGCAAAGCAAGTGAAAGGAAGATTCACCAAAGTAATTCAGAGAAAGTAAAGCTTAAACAAGTCAAGATCATAGAGCAGTCATCACATCATGTTCTGAAGAATCATGTTTAATCAAGGTGTTAAGATTGAATTACCAAAGCACAACAAGTGAAAGTTCCTCTATCAACAACAAGCCTAAAGAGGTCAAGCTCGAGTAAGCTTTCACCAACTTCGCATGGACCTCATCTAGGGGGAGATTGTTAGGTTCACATTAAATGGACCCAAACATAGAAGCTTCGGTCACTCGAAGATTAAAAGGGACAAAAGTTCTAGTCGTGTTAAACATTTATATTATGTATATGGCCATGATGTAAAAAGCCCCAAAAGAAAGCCCTCCTAGGCTAATGCATTTAGTATAAATACACCTAGTTTAGTCAAAATTAGGTTAGCCACTCCAATATATTTTTCATATTTAGGGTTTGTAGCAACTCTTGTTTCTTTTAATCAAAAGTTCTTTAATGTTTAATCTTTTGTGCTATTGATCTTGTGATTAATCTATGGAATGATCTAGGGAACCTACACCACCTTTTGTGTCTTTCTTTTTAATGACTTTTCCAGAATCTTTACCCTTTTAACCAAGGTGAGAACTGCCTTTCCATAAGTTGTCTTTGTCTGTTGCAGCTCTGTCCCCAAAGTTTCAATTCTGGACACCAACTTAGGTATAATATCTATCAATTCTTTAAGTTGCATACTGTCCTCAGCACTTCCTGATGTATTACCTTCAGGGAGAGGTGCTTCATAGGACCTAGGTGGTGAATAATGAGGTGGTTAAAAAGGTGGTGATTGATGTGGTGAAGGAGGTGGTGAATGAGGTGGTGGTGATGGATGATATTGGATCAACAGGTGTGTGATGGGGGTCAGCTGGTTGTACTGAGCCTTCACCTGGATCCACAGCTGCCCCTGCCAACATAACAGGCAGCAATGGTACAAAATCCCCTGCATAACCCCTTTTGATGTTTGCAAAAATCTTTTTGGTCAAATCGAGGGCTAAATACCTTCCTTTATGTTCAGTTGTAATATCCAAAATAATTTGTAAAAACCTTGGATACATTAAAATTTTTGTATTACTCTTTAGGTTATGAACCATCCCATCAAAAATCATTTTAGAAAAATTATAAACCCTATTGCTAGATAGACAGATTAATGCAGTAGCAATAGTACTACCAAATTGATCCATCCCCCACACCCAGGGGGTGGGGGACTTAGGGCTTAAGCAGTGTAAAATATGAGACAAAAGCGACCATATTATGTTTGTCGGAGTACTTAAGATTGACCATATGAACACTCGTTGATGAACAGAAATCGTAAGAATGTAAATTCTAATCCTGGGTTTGATGCGAGTGAATTACTAAGTGCTGGTAGAGAGAGGGAATTGAGTTTTTATCGATGAATAACAAGGTTTCTTATTGGACCGTGTGTAAAAGAAGTTTCTTTAGAGTAAAGAAAGATATTTTATTGAAGAAAGTGCAGTAATTATCCAAATAGAAAACCTATGTTAGAAGTACGCGCCGTAAAAATCTCTAACGGTAATATTTAAAATAAGAAAAGTCAATTTTCCCTCACCAGCACCAACGGTCATCTACCAGTATTAAAATTAGTCTACCAGTACTAATATAGTCTACCAGAATTAACATATAGACTACCAGTATTAACGTATAGACTACCAGAATTAACCTTAAGTCCACAGAATTAACAAGTAATCTACCAGAATTAACTTGTAGACTACCAGAATTAACTCTAATACTTAGTACTTACAGACCATATATGAGTAGAATTTGCCAGCACTGCATCTATCCATCCTCAAATCCATGCTTATCCTGAAAAGTTAGTGCAAAAACAAGAAAAATGCTACAATATACCATGAACTTGAACTAACTATATCCTATCTACCAGCATTAATACCCTAGCAGTATTAATGTAAACTAGTATGTACAAACTTTACAATTTAACCTCCCCTCAAATGTAACTACAGATTTAACATTCCAATGCTGACCACCAAAAAGTTAAACCTGGTAACATCAAATCCTTTGGTGAGAAGGTCTGCAACATTTGAGTCAGTGTGAATCTTGAGAACATCTATCAATCTCTTCTCATAACAATCCCTTATGAAGTGATGTCGAATCTCAATGTGCTTGGTTCTTGAGTGATAAACTGGATTCTTGACAACACATATGGTGCTCTCATTGTCAATATGGATTTTGGTGTTCATGAAGTTAAAGCCATAATCCATCATTTGGTTTTGTATCCATAGTACTTGCCCACAGCAATGAGCAGCTGCAACATATTCTGCCTCAGTAGTAGAATTTGCCACAATTGTCTGCTTCTTGCACTGCCAAGATATGAGTCTTCTACCAAGAAATTGACATCCACCAGTTGTTGATTTCCTGTCAAGGCTGGCTCCTGCATAATCACTATCTGAGAAAGCTTCTAGTTCAAAAGGGGAATCCCTAGGATACCATAACCCTAGTTTGGGTTGATGTTTGAGATATCTAAAGATCCTCTTTACAGCATGTAAATGGGAAGCTTTTGGAGTGACTTGAAACCTTGCACAGGCACAGACAGCAAACATGATGTCTGGCCTTGATGCAGTCAAATACATCAGGGAACCAATCATTGATCGGTATTCATGCACATCTACCTCTACACCATCTTCATCTTTAACCAAGGGTTTGTTTGACTCAATAGGAGTAGTAGCTGTTTTAATGGAGCAAAAATCAAACTTCTTGAAAATGTCAGCTACATACTTGTCTTGACTAATGAAGATTCCTTCAGGTTATTGCTTCACCTGTAGTCCCAAAAAGAATGTAAGCTCTCCCATGGAACTCATCTGGAATCTTTTGTGCATAACTTCTTTAAATTCAGTACACATAGACTTCTTAGTAAAGCCAAATATGATGTCATCCATATAGACTTGGACCAACATAATGTCACTCTTATTCTTCTTGATAAACAAGGCTTTGTCTATGGTACCTCTTCTAAAACTATTCTCCAACATGAAAGAAGAGAGTGTCTTATACCAAGCTCTAGGATCTTGATGTAGACCATAAAGAGCTTTACCCACCTTATAGACTTTGTTTGGATGAGCAGGATCAACAAAGCCTAGAGGTTGAGGAACATACACCTCTTCTTCAATTTTGCCATAGAGAAAAGCACTTTTAACATCCATTTGATAGACAAGAAATCCCTTATATGATGCAAAGGCTAAGAACAGCCTGATTGCCTCTATTCTAGCAACAGGTGCAAAAACCTCATCATAGTCTATTCCTTCTTCTTGTCTTTGACCTTGAGCTACAAGACTGGCTTTATTCTTGACAACAATGCTTCTCTCATCTCTTTTGTTTCTGAAAACTCACTTAGTGCCAATTGCCTTCTTTCCAAAAGGAAAATCCACAAGTATCCAAACCTGCTGTAACTTGAACTGGAGCAATTCCTCTTACATTGCTTCAACCCATCTTTCATCCTTTAAGGCTTGTGATATAGTCTTGGGTTCTTCTTGAGAGAGAAAACATGCAAACAAATAGTTCTGATGATCCATGTGTTTTGTTATGTTCTGTCTGTGAATGTAACTTACTAAGGCTTGTTGTGCTATTATACTCTTTCCTTAACAACCTTTTCTAATTCAGATTTTAAGTTGTTAATTTTTATTTCTTCACACTTATGATCATAATTTTTAAACCTCATATCTCTCACCCAAGATAATTCATTCTTTTCATAGTCAAGAAAATTCTAGCTTCTAGTGACATTAAGTGTTAATTCAATATACCCTAATTTCTAGTTTGGCTTTGTTAAGCTTTTCTCTCTCCTGTATCTTAGTTCTTTTGAAGACTTTAAATGATTCATAGACATTTAGGAACTTTTTTGTACCTCACTATCAGAAGAACTTGATGAGTTTGATGAGAGTTTGCCATCAAAGCTAGTGACTGGTTCAACTTCAATATCATTGCTCCCTCGTATAGCCTTTTATACCATCTTGAGCTCCAGTGCCTGGATGAATATTTAGTTATAGCATTGCTCTCTGCCATTGTCACCATTAGGTCTTCTTCCTTGACTTCTTCCAGATCTACACTCTCTAGCAAAATGCCCTTTTCATGTGACCGTTGTAGCACTCAATCTTTTACTTATCAAGAGAAACAGGGGTATATTTCTTTGAAGTCCTAGATATTTTCTTCCTGTCCTCTGAATGAACTCTTCTCTGACAGTCATCATAGCCACCTACCATCGAAGATCCAATTTCTTCTAAGTCATTCCAATCCATCTGCATGAAAAATCCTATTTCTCAGTTGAGGTAATGGTTGTTTGGTTGTGCAAGAAAGGAGTAAGCTATATCATGAGCACTTGGAGTAGATGGAACTTGATTAATTCCACCAGCAGTACTAACCCAAAAATCTCCACTGGCAGTACTAACTTCATTCAGTTTACTATTAGTATTATCTGAGTGGAAAGATAAAGCAATATTCTGAGATGCAGAGTTGGTATAACCTGAAGACCTTTTTTATTCATATTCATACACCCTTAGATATTGTAAAGGTCCATCATATCAAAACCTCATCTTTGTCCATGGTTTAATTTCTCATGTTCTGTGCTATTTGATCTCCATGATGGAGGAAAAGACTTCTTAAAAACTTCGATTAATATCTTTACTTTGATACATAGAGGCTCCACATGAATTCCAGTTGACTTATGAGTTTTCTGAAATCTATCATAAGCCTTATCAAAAGTTTCATTAGATGCTGTAACAAAATTTTCAAATTGATATTTCAGAAACATTCTTTTGCATCTTTTTGATTCTCATTACTCATAATTTCTCGATTTTTTTGCTGCACCAAAGATTTAGATTCAGGAACATTGTGACTTATATGGATGGTGGTAACTCATCAGGTATTGCTAGTTCAAGTGCTCTTCATCTTTCTTTATTCTATTAGCTAGCCAATTGTTTTGCTGTCTGTAGGAACACGTGGAACTATGATTGTTTCATGAGGTCTGTAGCCTCAATCTTTCCCAGATCTCCATTGACGATACATAACCCCACAGATTTTGATAGTGTGACAAGTGTATTGTATCATCCTCTCAATATCCAGATATCGTATTCTCCCTTCTTAATGATAGGGTCTTCATAGCAATGATTGTGGGTGAAGGGGAGTATTGATCAGCCATTTCTCTTTGAATTGATTGTAGTTATGATACAAAAGAATTCTTTTTTTTCAGAGTTTCCTACATAGCTCTGATACCACTTGTAGGATCCTTTGCTTATTGGATCTTAACTTAGCTGGTAAGGGTTTGTTGCCTTTGATAAATTAAAGTGATAATGATGAAAAAAATAA
The DNA here is from genome assembly GCA_026074375.1 of Tanacetum coccineum. Taxonomy (NCBI): domain Eukaryota; kingdom Viridiplantae; phylum Streptophyta; class Magnoliopsida; order Asterales; family Asteraceae; genus Tanacetum; species Tanacetum coccineum. The sequence goes on from BQNB010003378.1 coordinate 83,514, forward strand.
TTAACCAACGATTGATTAGGGAATTTATCAACAATGTAAAGAAGAACTCAATCTATAAACACTTTTTTATTGAACTTTTAATTCTGACTAAGTCTCAGGGATTACAAAACTTTGATTCTATTCGATCTATGTTCTTTTGTAGAACTCATTATCTACTCACTATGCCTAGGGATTCCTTTTATAGACTAAGGAAATCCTAATGGGGCTTTACAAATAAGGTATAGGGCATACTGCAATATCTTTTCCTATGATATCTTTTAATGCATATCTTTAACATTTAACTAATTTCTACGTAAAAAAAGCTGACTTAACTATTACATAAACAGTAAGAACTATTAATACTGCTAGAGTTCTAAATTATGTCTAACCTTCCTAACTAGTACTAACTTTTTCATAGCAGACATACTAACTTATCTAAAAGATTAAATTCTATTATTACAAAATTCTAACAATCGCTTCCTTTGTATTTTGTTCTTAACTTTTATAAATTATATTCGCTGTTTCATTCGTGATTACCTGATTCTAAGGGTGTATGCGATATTTCTTTCGACCAAGGATCAGGTGGCTAACTCTTCAGGTACCATTTCGGGAACTCTCTTCTTGAATGGTCATGCTTTTTTTGTCTTATTTGTTACAGGTGCAACATATTCTGTCGGTTTTTTTGCGTTCATTTATTATACTCCTTTGGCATCTTCCCTAGCATCTTAATTATACTTTTCGATATCTACGCTAATGAAAAGTCCTGACACGAATATCCGAAATTGTCGGCTTGGTTTGATGATAAGATTTTTTTACTATTTGCTTCCATTTTTAATTGAGTGACTTCGTTTATTAGTCTTGGCTATGAATTGGTTTTAATGTTCATTACGCCCCTATCGTTTGTCATACCAATCGTGTCATCTTTGGTAATCTGAATAACCCTGAATTCATCTACCTATTTCAATTTCGAGGATGAAATTTTCTTTTTAGAGGGGAAGAGTTGTAAAACCCAAAATTTGAATTTCATTTCATATTGGTAATTTTGAATATAACTTATGTTTATTTATAAGTATTTGAAATAAAAACCTTATGCTTTTTATTTTTGTTTAATTATAATTGATATAACATAATGGTATTTTTCGTTATTTAACAAAAAATATATAACAACCTTAGATATGTACATATATATGGCCGACCCATTATTTAAAAAAATTTTTTGTACTTTGATTATTTTGAATATTTTAAACTTTCTTTTTATAAAAAAAACTTTTTTTAAGGGATAAGTATTTAATGTATTTATGCATAAGAATTGTGTAATCTCTCAAAAATGGAAAAAAATTTTTGCCTCCCTCCTCTTTCATTTTGACTGTGGGCACTTAGGGGTGATTTTACAAGAAATCTTTTATTTTTTAAGGTTAACTTATTTTAGGAATGAAGGGTTAAATGGTTCCTAATGCATTGGTAATCTCCTTAAACAATAAGAAGATTTTGTCCCCCTCACTTTTTACCCTTTTATAGCCGGCCCCTGTCTTACTATCATTGGTCCTTCATTCTCTAAGATTCTTACCTCCTATAATTTTGTTGTATTCATCCATAGAAGTTGCAAGGAAAAAGAAGGAGTAGGTGTTTCCGGTTATTTATTCAAGCTTTGGTGTTCTTAGTGTGGTTTTAATCTTTGATTCCTTGGTGTTTGTTTCTTGTTCTTGTCTCCATCTCCAATCCGTAAGTAATCCATGTCTCTTTTGAATTCATTCTTGGTGTTTCCATGATTACACATAAGTTTTATACATAAAATCATAAAGTGTAAAAAGAAGAAATCATGTAGTTATGAATTTGTTAATTGGTAAATTATGTAATCTGATAAATATGGCTTAATTACATGTTTTGAAACCCTAGATGGTCATTAATGATGTTATTAATAAAAACTACAAGATTAGAAACCCTAGGGTTAGTCTTAATTGGTAGGAGTTAGGGTTTTAATTTGGGTTGTTGGCTGGGCAGAATTTGAGTCATGTTCAACGGGGTGTAACTTTATGATAAAAAGTGGTTTTAACATGATTCTTGAGCCTAAAGTTAAATTCAAAGAGTCTAGTTTCTGGAAAATCCAGTCTCATGTCAATTGGATATAAGATTAAGTGTCGAATCTAGAATTTCTATCCGAAAAATTCAGTTGTAGTGTTTGATTTTTAATTCGAAAACCGTAAGGAGTTAGCTTCTAAAATTTTATTTGGTAAATCTTCATAATACTAGTTACATTCATGATGCTTTTCAGAATTTTTTGAGTTGTCTAAGTTGGGTTTTTACGCGTCAACCTTTCAAAGGTTCTGCCAGGTCAAAATTCGGGTCAGTTTTGGGTAACAAGGGTCAAAGGGGTACTTAAATTAGGAAATAAATTAAGCCAATGATCATGGGCGTATTAGACATATGTAGGAACCTCTGTAATGGTTAGTGGACTACTAGTGTATGAATTGCCATTAAGCAGTAAGTGGGTAAAGTCTCTATGAGCTAGGGTTTAACAAGATCACCATTGCTTTAATCCCTAAGATAGATTATAATTAGCAAATAAGGATGCTTTATGAGGATACGTTTGATAGAATTCTACGTGTCTAGGTCTTAGGAAGAAGTAACGCGTAAGTCTTAAGAATGATATGCCGCCTAGAGATAAGTAATCATTGCACTAAATAAACAAACCAACATTCTGATTGGATTAATAATGGTTAATACAGTTTTGTTATATTTGGCTAGACCACTCTTTTATCTTCTGTTAATTTATTTGCGTGCGTTTTAGTATCTTGAATTGGTTTTAGTCACCACAAAACCTGTTCCAGTCTCTCAGACTGAAAACCCCCTTATCCATTAGATTTAGGATTAACATAGGTTTAGCATAAGTTTACCATAGATTAACACCCTACTTACCACAAAACTCCCATCGATCGGGTACACTGCCCATGAAAAATGTTGTTTTAGGTCAAGTCGGCAAAATATAAATTTAAAACTTGAAAGTATAAAATACTCCTACACGGCAACACCATCAAGTATTTGGCGCCGTTGCCCGGGAGTGAAAATTAATCTTGATTTTTATTTGATATTTTGGTTTTTAACATTAGATTATATTAGATCTAACCCTTAGGATTAGTGTAGTTTAGATTAAGTTCATATTCATGTTTGTTTGCGAATTGTGTTTATGTAACATGGCGTATTCAGTTATAAATAGAGTATAAGTTATTTGACGGTTTTCTGCCCTAGTAAGTTTATTACAGGATGGACGACCCAAACATTACCATAGAGGAATACATCAGGCTCGAGGAAGAAAAAGCTCAAAAACGTGGAAAAGTGTTTGGGAAACTGCTAAGTATGGTAAGATCTGGTATGATGAAGACGTTCACGACCTCAGATCCGTTGAAAACGAATTCCCAGCTATAGTCTTCAATGATAATTTGACATCGAATGAAACACTCTCCTGTGAACCCACAGTAAGTTCTCTTAACGATAATAAAATTGACTTTAGAATATCGTTTGACGAATCCGACGATGAAGATTACACGGTAGTTTTTGACAAAAACTCATTTTCTTATAAAATAATTTCTACCAATGATTTGAAAACGGATTCGGAAAATGATAATGAAAAAGTCAATATGCCTTTGTTTCCATCACCCGAGCCTTCGGTCAGTTGTATTGATGATTTAGACTTCTTTAAAGATTTTGAGAATGAATTTCCAGCCATTGTTTACAATGATGCTCTAACGTCTAAATCAGATTTCTCAACTGAACCCACTTTATGCCCTCAACATATCGATGAATTTGATTTGAAAGATGAAACATCATTATCCGAATATGATGAAGTGGAACAAAACATTTTGTACTTTAATGATCTATTCCCTTTCAACATAATTTATCCCGATGATCTAAAATTGGATAAAGACAATGATGATAATGAAATCGATATGATACCATCTTCGGGGGGTAATGAAAATACACAAGGGTCAAATAAACTTCTTGAGGAAATTCACGATAAAATCAATAAATTTTTCATTATGAAAAGTTTTGCCATGGAATTAAATGTAAATATCGTAGCTTGGAATTATCTTGCAAACGGGATGCTATTCAATCTTATTAAGAATTTGTATGTGTCGTTTGGCATTCCGTTCGACCCTAAACGGTATTATAAGAATGGCATTTACACAAGAATGTTCTAGAGGCCAAGGTACGTTTTCTTTACTTAATTTAGGAAATTTGGTCTCCAGGAACGGCTACGGGCGTATTAGGTAAACACACTCGAGCGTATCCACCGTTTTAACTAAAAGTTGGACCAAGTCAACAAATTTGACCAATACGGCGTAATAGACGAACCACCGATACGGGTATCCTTGTTTGGGAATAAAATCCTAGCTGGTAACGGGGGCTTTGGGATCAAGCTTTTTACACACACTCTATTTACCCACTCAAAAAATTTTAACCGCGAAAAATTCTTGGAGAATCAATCACTTTCTCTGTGTTTTATCTCTCTCGATTCATCACAAAAAGATATGGCACCTCTACCACCTCGTGATCAGACACACTTGTGGCTTCATTATCAGGTGGTGGGATACACCGAGGAGATAGTTCACGATTTTGAGTAGAGGCTCGAGACGATATTCGGTAGGTAGGTTAACCGAGTTGATATGACTTGGATTTTTTTTTTTTTATGGATTGCCTCCTGATATGAGACAGGATTTGGCTTGAGACGATGGGCAGGAGGTATTTGTGAGTCACGCTTGGAGGAGATTGTTTGGGATCCGAGCACCTTTAGTTCAGGAGTTTATACTTGAGTTCTTCAGCACTTGTAGGATCGGGGACGAGATGGGGTTAGATGTGGCTGGTACTCTATGTTTTTAGTTAGGAGGTGCTAGGCGTAGTATGATATTTAGATGACAGTTTTATTCTCGCTTTGGTTTGATACTGCCGAGGGATGGAAGAGGATGGATTTGGAGCATACTGGTTAGGGAGTGAGAGAGTGATCCTCGATAAGGGGGATCTTAGTGATTACTGGGTTGAGATTTCTTCTGGCAGGGACTTTTTGAGAGGCGCTCCCTCTTATACTTACATTAGAGATCTGGTTCGGAGGCTGTGCCACAGGTTGATCTCATACAACATTTCTGGGAGGGGGCAGGCACCTAAAAAGGTGACTACCACTGACCTATTCTATCTATGCAGCATGGATAGAGGGGCAGCTAATGTCCCATATCTATTAGCACAGTACGTGTTCAGGCATGCTGAGGGGAGGAAGAGCGGTGCCAGGTTATCATGAGGTCATTTTATTGGGCGTCTTGCTCATCACTTTGGTCTGGTGAGTGATGATGGGTTGAGAGGATTATCAGTTGTGGCCCATGAGTTACCGTTGATTGACATGGGTGAGCTTGTTAAGCTCAACATCTGTTTTGGAGATAGGAGATGACTGGGCTTGGGTAGCCCCGGGACTAGAGAGGCAGCAGGTTGCTGCGGCTGGTGCCCCTAAGGCCGTTGAGGATACTTCTGCAGTCGATGAGGGTGCTCAGGCTGATCCAGCACCCTTACAAGCACCTTAGCCGCCACCACCACCTCCAACTGCGGGTAGGACTATGCCCCAGAGATTGGAGAGGCTTGAGGAGGAGATGTAGGGGTTACGACATAGTAGGAGTTTGCGTGGACTTATGAGAAATCGAGACCGATTAGGGTACGATTTTCACCATGGATGTTAGCTGTTATGGCACGGCCTCATAGAGGCTAGAAGCAGACTTATCAGGCGTTCGATGGGACCTTTCGGGGGAGCTCACCAGCAATATTCGAGAGACGTACTAGAAAGAGGTCTAGAGATGATAGCATCTCCGTCAGTCCCAGCAGGCCTAGACCCATTATTCCTCTATCTTATCTTGTTGGTTTCTATCTGTGGTACATTAGTATTCATATCATGGATGTATTAACTTTAACAGGTTTCATATTTTCTGTGTTATATCTTATGATGTGACGTGTTAACTGGTTAATGCATGATGAACAAAGAACTGTAGTATGTTCAGCACTCCATAGTTCGGGAGTATGTTACAGAACCAAGCCCGCTATCCAAATCAGGCGCAGAATTGAGAAGAGGAAGTGTTTACAAGAGTGTGGAAGCGAAGGCTGTCGTACACTAGTGCATGACTCTTATGCTGAGAAAAAGTCTAACTTAAAGGAACTTCGCTGTAAAAAAGTGCTTCAAGGGGGGAAGGGGGGGGGGAAAAAAAAAACACCCGAAATGTTATTTATTTTTATAGAGTAGTCTCCCAGCACATCAATACGGCGATTCGCTCCATACCATATGGCATATAAATGTCTGGCGTTTTAGATCTTTTTTTTTATGCACTTTAAACATTATTGTCTAGTTCTGTCAATCACGGATATTCATGAACATGATTACGACGTATGTACAGACTGACCCATATTTAGTATTTAGTTTAGTTTAAATTAACCGTAGGTACCAAGATAGGAATGCATGTTTTTCCTATAATTTGCACAGGACCTCGCTGAAAGAAGAAAAATCGATGAATGTTGGTGGAGTATTTACAAATCTGGAAGATCTTGAAGTGTTGGAGTCTTAAAACTTCAAGACGATTGTTCAACACGAATTTGTGCTCAAATTTTTTTTTTTTTTTAAATACTACTAGGAGAATTTCTTGTAAATCGAGTCAGACCTAAAAGTCAAAAGGGTAAAATTGTTATCTTAAAAATTCGAAAATTCTCGGATGTCACATATAATTCAAGTAGGGGGATGAAAATTAGAATGCTTACTTGTTACTTGTCCTATTTTTCACATTAAAATGCTTAAATTATGCTCAAATTTAAAAAAAAAATCAAGCATACTTTTGTGAAATTACTAGTTACATAACCCGCACACAACAAACCTTAGTAGATATTGTGAGGATTTAACCTTATCCGTTTCCAAATGTTTACCCAAATCCCACAAAAATATGTGTGTGCCGGTGATGTTGTATACTTTAGAACTTGGTTTGGTATATCTATTCGAGACCACAATGATGAGTACTATGGATGTAGATGGAGTAACTTGTTTAAATTGGTAAATTTCTAGGATTACAACCAAAAAGCCTATACATGTTGTTTTCTTAACTAACTACACTGGTTAGTTAAATCCCATATAAACCCTTTGTTTACTCTAATTATAAGAGTAAGATACCCCTAGAAAAACCTGTAGAGCCAATCCTTTAGGAATAACACCAACTGTTTGTTTCGTTACACCTTTACACCTTAGCCTACCCTGTTAGATTAAGTCTATTTTTCAATTGATAGTTTTTTAAAGTGTAAAGTATGTATTTCCTAAGTCTTGTGTCATTTTCTATCTTTGGTACAATTGGGAAGAAATTTGCACATTGCAAATGGGAATGTATAAAGTAGTCAAAACCCATGTATTTTTACTACCATCACAATTGTTGGTACGTCCAAAGAATGAAGAATCATGAAGGAATTATCCAGAGTTATTATGATCGTGAAGATGGTGAAATTACACCGAGATTCGTAGTTAGTATAGTTAAAAAACGAAAAAATTAGAAAAGTTGCAACAAAAAAAGAAGAGGAAAGTTTGAAGATAATCGTTTCGCAAAAGCTTAAACCAAAGGAATTATATGAAGGATCGATTATTCGTTGATACGTCTTATAAGTCAACGATGTAAAGTTATGTATAAAGTGGTAGATATCGCCACTTGTCTTGTAAAAGTATGTAAAGTATAGAATGATTGGGAAGTTGACCGTTACGGAAACGCCAACTTAGGTTGTTGTTTTTTTATCAATGATCAAGATGTTTGTGTACATACTTGTGTCTTTTTCATGATAACGGTCGGGAAAAGTGTCTAGCAACTTGTACCTTATATGTTTGGACTTAATCTATTTGTTTCGTAATTTTTATTTAACAACAATTTATTTCCTTTCCTAATCATTAACCTTGGGTTTTACTCGAATGAGGATGTGATCGAGTCATGCATGTCTATTCTATTATTATAGCCATGTATGTGTGATTCAGCTGCCTTGTTGGTTTATTACTTTTGGTGAAAGTTAGAAGATCCATACCCTATATTATTCTTCATCCTAACCCTTTGTTAAACTCGAATGAGGATGTGATCGAACACACATGTCTATTTCATCGTTATGGCCAGGTATGTGTGATTCAGCTATCTTGTTGGTGTGGTACTTTTGGTGAAATATTGTAGAATGATAAACCCGAAGCCTTATCATAAAAAACCCAATTTGTCTTTATAAACTTGTTACTCCTTAGCTCTAGTGGTGGAGATGTGTATCCTTGCCAAGCTTATGATAGAATACTCGTCATGATCGAGCAATTGAGCGAATTAGTTACATGTTATCACATAGATTAGTTGAGTGATTTGAGTGTTTTCTTCTTCCTATTTCATGAGGTATAATTGTAATTGATCAAATAAATGCTTCACGGAAAAAAATTCTTAGGGATACATTTTTATAAACTTATAAAGGCTACTTTAGGACAAGTAGGATTCAAGTGGGGAGATATTTGATGACATCAAATAACGTCTATTTTATAGCATCATTTATCCCGTCTTTATTGCTCGTTTTACATTCTTTTATATAAGAATTAATACTTAATTGATTATATTTATTATTTGCAGTAAATATCGAGCATATGGTGAAAGTTAGTGAAAAGCCACACATTTTGGAGCTTAAACGATGAATTAAAATAAAATATCAAAGAGTGAAAGATTTGAATACGTCGCAATGTTTTGGTCATAACTTCTTCGTCCGGACTCCGTTTGAGGTGATTTAAAATGCCACGAAAAGCGAAAAATAAAATCTTTATTTTCATGTGAATAAACATGAAAATATAAAGTTAGCTCATGCTTATATATGTTGAAAAAACAGTTCATGGTTATTGGGCTTTTAGCCTAATTTGATTTACACTTAGGCCAAGTTATGATATTAACTAAAAAAAAGAAGTACAAGAAGGTGTTGGGCTGAGTTGGACGAGCAAAGCAAGAAAGCAAAAAAGGGAAGCCACGTTAGGCTTTGGTTTGGACGACAAGAAAAGAAGAAATGGGTTTTCATCCTTTCTTATTATATATACTCCATTCGTGCTAGACATAAACGGGGCATTCGACACAATATGCTACCAAATAGAAAAGAAGAGTAGAAGGTTTTACGAAGCGCTCTGATTAATGGAAAAACTTTTGTAATTTCTACACTCTACTATATGCGTTCGGTTAGCATTATGTTTAATCATTCATCTATGATTTCGTGTATTATTACAATGACTATCAACTAATACCTTTAGGTATTAGCCATCTTTATGATAATATAATATTTTGATTTGTATTTATATCGATTGTTCTTTATTCGTTGCATGTTGATTATGTTTATCACTTCATACCCGTTTATGTGCTTAATTATGTGTTTTCCATATCATTCAACTGGATCTAGTCTTACATATTTAATGCGCTGCAACTTCGGTGTTGTTTGGGCGTAGGCTAAGAGTCCAGGATAGAAACATATAACGCTTATTCATATAACTAGAATAATAGGATCACCAATAGAAAGCCCTGTTTCGATCTATGGTTAAGTGGATAGGTAGACTAAGCTGGTGACTTAGGGTTACACATAACGTCCTGTTTCCATAGGTAGTTAAGTGGGCGTGGACTACTAGTATATGAATCTCCATTAAGCAGTAAGTTGGTAAAGCCTCCATGAGCTAGGGTTTGATATAACCACCAATATAGTTTCCCAGATAGATTATAATCAACGGTGTGAGCTTTATGCGGGTTTAGGTCAATTTTGACAGGATTAACTAGCGACAAACCTCAAGTCTAGGGAGAAGATCCACCTAACTTTGGAATGATAAACCACCAACGAATTTAAACAATCATTGCACGAATAGGGAATCGAGGCATATTATTAGATTAAACTGGCTAATACGTTTTCCTGACATGTGACCGCTTCCCTATCTTTTGTTAATCACTTATGTGCGTTATTTGTCATTACCTTAGGATAATTAGAACCAAAACTCGTGCCAGTCTCTCAGGCTAAAACCCCCTTCTTGTGTTAGTTTAGGATTAATTAGATTTAATTAGGATAATTAGATTAGCTTAGTACTATCCCTAGATAAATAAAATACCGGTAGAATTAAGAGTTAACTTCCACTCTAAGTGTTCGACACCCTACTTACCACGAAACTCCATTTGACCGGATGCACTGCCCGTTAAAGTGTTGTTTTAGGTAAAGTCGGTAAAATTTAAATAATAAAACTTGATTTGTAAAATAACACCTACACGACGACACATCATTGAGCCATGTGGAATATTGTATGATGACATAAAGTGATTAGTGAAATAAGATAAAGTTTATGTAATACACATTTATATAACATTTTTGTCTCTTTCCACTCTGTCTGTTTTTATATGCTCTAGCAATTCTTTTTGAGTATATTCTGATCATTTTCTTTCTCATGTGCCAATTCTTGCTTTTTTAGGCACATGCCATACGCTTTATTCATCCTTTTCTTTTAATCTCATTTTGTATGCTTTGGCATTTCTTTTTCAAGCATACTTTGATTTGCTTTTTCGCGTATGGATTTTATCTGTCTTTCTGTTTTAAATTTCCTCACCAAAAAGCATTTGTGAGAGGATACTCTTTCAAGAATAATAAAAATATACTCTGATTTTTAAAAATACTAATTTGGCAAAAACACAAGTTTGTGACAACCATTTTAATAAATCCAAGAGTATAAATATATATTCTTAAAAAACTTTTCAGTGAAAGAGTACCACTTTCTAAAACAATGATACTTTCTTTTGATTAGAAATTGAGATAAGTTTTCCTAAATCACAAGTTTTCCTAAGATGTTTGAAAACAATGATTACATAACCAATCTAATATAATAATAACTGGATGGTCACTAAGCCACTCACTCCTCATTCTGTTCATTGCAGAAAACGGCCGAAACCGGACATGACTTAGACCATTTACCCAATTATGTACAATAGATAGTCATAAATCACTTTTTGGACGATTTTTGAAACTATCTTTTTCAAAACATTGAACTTTTTCCTTTTGATGAATCATGAGAAACTTTATGATCACAGACAGTTGAAGCACCATTTGTATTTCCACTTCATGTTTTTGAAATCTTTGATCACTTGACTAAAAATTTTTGTTATACAAAACCTAATCTTATATACGATATTTGGTTGGTCAGTAGATTGCTCAATCCTCATCCTGTTAAGTTCAGGAAACGGTCAAAACCGGACACAATCTTCACCATTTGATCCTTTTATCAATATAAAATATGATTATGTAACAAAATTTATCATTTGTTCTCGTAAGATGCCATTTTGTTTAACAATTAAGCCTACTTGAGTATCCGTTAAAATTTTTGGCCCATTAATAACCTTGTACGAAACCCAATCTTAAAAGCCCATTGTTTCTTACGAAACCCATTGATTAAGCCCAAAATATCATTTACGAAACCCATTTGGCCCATTACTGTTCACGAAACCCTTTGATAAGCTTTTACGAAACCGAAACTTGAAAAAATTACTTTCGTAAACATATTTACCAATTGAAAAATGATATCCTGAAAGTTTTTGACTTGTTTTCAGCTTATTTATCATCTTATTAACAATTTAAACTTATGCTTATGTCCAAAAGCAATTTTTCAAAGATACGAAACCTATCATCGTTACAAAACCTAATGAATTTATTCCATAAATGATATTTTCAGTGATCAATCAATCCCAATCATGTCACAAGGCATACATTAACATTTTGCCTCAATCAATTTCACTTTTTAATCACTTTGCATATTTACGAAACCCTAGATCTAAACAAAACATATTTAAATCAATTAATATCAACAATTAAGCACAAATAATACAAATAGGACAAGTTATCTTACGTTTTGCAATCATAGATAACCAATAAAATGATTTGGATCGTGTTTCTTTGTTACGAAAGCTCAGAGTAATAAGAGAATATACGAAACCTTTTTATCAATTTACGAAAGTTATAAGGTTGCGTGTGAAAACTGTTTCTTTTATACTTCCGAAAATGACTATCTAACTTTGGCAGTTTTAGTCCCTCAAATTTCCTTACATAAGCTATTTTAACCCTACAAAAGCTAACTTTTTGAACTTGTCATTTCAGACCCTCAAGTTTCTTTCGTAATCAATAAACATCCATACGAAAGTTCTTCTTTCACGCATTTACACTTTTAGCCCTTGTAATTACTTTCGTATATCTTTGTGATTCAAATTTTTTTCATAACTCCGCCTCGGAGTTAGACCACTTTCTACATCAAACCTTTTTGAATTATTTTGCAGTTAAGTTCCCATTTTTACTTAAAAAATTTATAACTCCCCCTTGAACAATTATCCACTTTTTGAAATTTCTTTCTTTTGAAAAAAAATTGTTCAAAAAGAAGTTATTTTTGCTTTTGAGAACACACTTTTATTTTCTGATGATGATTTGACTGAAAAATTTATAACTCCCCCTCAATAAAATATCTAATTAAACAACTTTATCAAAAGATAGTTAATTTTGCAGTTTTGAACATTCTTGAGAAGATGTTTGAAAATTAAGAATTTCATAACTCCCCCTCGAATAAATGTCTAATTAAAGAACTTATTCAAGAGATTGTTATTTCTTGCAATTTTGCACACTTGAATTTTATAAACTTGATGATTTTTGAAAGTTGTTTTAAAAGAAATCCTTTGTTTGTGAATGAATTTTGATTACAAACCATATATTTTAGCAGTGAAAGATCATTTTGAATGATTTACTCCCCCTCAGTTCATGATATATTTATTTTGCATTTAAAAACCACTTTTTGAGAAATATAATATCATGCAACTGATAAAAAGAAGAAGATACGTGTTTGTATCTTTAAGTTATATTTTTGTGTTTTTGTATTTTTCAAATTATTATTTGATTTTTTAGTTTTTGAATGATAGTAAAATTATTTTTCTTGTTTTTGAAAAATTTGCAATTTTGTATTTTGTTTTTTAAATTTTGTATTTTATTTTTGAAAATTTCAATTTTGTATTTTGTTTTTGAAAAATATGTACAAGTTGTTTTGATGTATGATCTTGCATTCAAGAAGATAACTTTGCCAGATGTTCCAACTGAGTTGGAGTCATACATCGCATACCAATCATGTGAACTAAATACTCAAACCTTTCTTTTGGAAGGGCTTTTGTAAAAAGATCAGCAAGTTGGTATTCTGTCCCAACAAAGTAAAGTTTAATGGTACCTTTTTCAACATGCTCCTTGATAAAGTAATACTGGATGTTAATATGTTTTGTACGTGAATGTTGTGCCGGATTGCAAGGTATGGCAATTGCACTTTATGAATAACAGTATATTGGAATCTTGTTGTACTGAAATCCACAATCTAGCAGTTACGTCCTCATCCAAATGACTTAAGCACAACATGCAGATAATGATACGCACTCAGCTTCTACAGTTGACATTGCTATACAATCTTGTTTTTTCGACGACCAATTGACTAGCTTATATCCCAGAAATTAAATGCCTTCAGACGTACTTTTGCAATCATTATTACACCATGCAAGGTCTGCATTTGAATATGAAATTAGCTCAAATCCAAAATCCTTCGAGTACCATAGACCCATGTTAATGGTTTGTCTTAGGTAGCGAAAGATCCTTTTGTCACACCACGTCATAGGCGGAAACACAGGCATGCAACATAATGATCAATCATAACACAAGATACATAATAGAGAAGACTATGATGCATAAAAGAAAAGTGTCATGATGACCATCAACCTCAATACAACCTTGAGTGATGTCCCATCTCAGAACACAGCATATAGTCGCCTACAAAACCAGATGCCCATGAAGGGGTCCATATAATCTTAAACATCAATCCTCAAGAAAACAAATCCATAACACACTTCAAAAAGCAAGACCTCTCAAACATGATCCATAAAGGATAAACTTAAAGTCTGCTATCTCACATCTCAACCTTAACGATCATTCTCTTCACCTGAAAATGATACTCGAAAACGTCAACAATAATGTTGGTGAGCTCGTAGGTTTGATTTAAAACCCAGTCGTTGTGCCAATATTTTCAACAATGGACAATTGTGCAATATGACAGTAAATTTATGCAAACAAACCCATGACTTAGCATCCCCGCTAATCATGTACCATGACCTAGCATCCCCGCTAGTCATCAAACCAACATATACCAATTCTCTTGGAGTCGCAACTCTGAATGTCACTTACGCACCTAAGGGTCTACCAGCTGGAGCAATTACTTAGGGCAGGACCACCACAAAACATAACAAATCCTTGCTAATCACATACATTGCCGTGCATCTCGATGCATGCAAGTACAATCAAACCACATAATATTCACATAGCTGTCATAAGCACATAAATTATCCCAAAAACAAGATCACGTTTCGCACAGATAGAAAACACATTCAAAACACATTTGAGTATCATTTTCCCCCAACGGAAAAGATTTAAAAAGTGAGGCTACGGGAACTCACCTTAAGCAAAGGTGTCTAGCAGCAAACTCAATATCACACAAGCAAATGCAACGACGTCCGAACACGACTTAGTCCAATTAATGTTCCACTTAGACATTTATTTCCAAAACAGTTTTTAGGTTTGATGCATAGTGGTTAGATGCGCATTGTACGACCATCCTTAACGTTTTCAGTGGTGTGATGGTTGATGACTTATCTTCAAAAAAATAACATACTTTCATCTCATATTTTGGTATATAATATATATACATATACCTTGCTAATGTAATAGATAAGTAATATAAGATAATAAATACTCATATATCTGTCTCGGTAATTCTATTCGGTACTCTTAGTTACCATTAGTTCATCGTTTAAGTTATAAGAACGAAAGCGTTTAATTATACTAAACAATTTAGAAAAGTTTCAAAAAAAATATATTTTTTGTCCTTTAGTCGACTTATTAAAATAATAATATTTTATTATTTTATTAAAAATCATGTTTTGAGTAAAAATTCTAAGTATAGACTTTTTATGAAATTTTGACTAGACCCGTATGTTTATATAACGTTTTCCAAGGTTTCAAACCTTAAATTCAACCACTTTTCGCAATTTTACCATTTTTCGACAAAAACCTCAAAATTACATTTCGCAACGTTTATCAAATTACATTTCCCAAAACAACTTTCAATAACATTTCATAAGTACATTTCGCCTTCCAAAAGTTCGTCAAAACTCATAAAATGACTAGTTAACGCTTATTGGGCTTTAAGGCCCATTAAGGATCCATTAAGGGTTTTACGTATCCAAAATACATTTTAAGCACAATACTAAAGCCCATTAGTATTTTTAAGTCTAAATCAAAATCTTAACCAAAATAATCCGGACCTCAATAAGCCACAATAAGCCACGACTTATTGTGCTTATTGGGCCGTGAGCCCATAAGCTCCAAAATAAGTCCAAATACCTTATTAATAAGCTAATAAACTACTTAATATATTCGGTTATCACCATAGGCTATAAAAATAGGCCAAAAAATATGACTGACTAGGATAATAACCAAAAATACTTTTCTTGTATACCCTTAAATTGCCGAGAGCTAATAAGCTCAAAATAAGCTCGAAAATGCTTAAAAATAAGCCAAATAGTCCAATATCCAAAATAAGCTATATAGCAAATAAATGTTTTTCAACCATCACAACCACGACAATAAAACTAACAAAACCTCATTTCCTTTTTCCTTTGTTCAAACCCCAAACCGAACCCTTTATAACCTTTCACAAACTTTTCATTTTCGATTTTTAACAAACGCACTGTACAACTAGCTTCAATGCATCATTTAACAAACAAAAGTACAAGTTAAATCAAGAATTAGAAAACTTACAAAGAGGGTTTTGAAAACGAGATTTAACACAAAACCGACAACCCAAACGTTGTTTTTACGAACCCACGCCTATTGGTATCAACCCGGATGACTTAGACCTTCTTGTTCTTGATCAAAACTTCAATAATAAGTGTGTTTTTATGTGTGTGTTGCTGCTCGGATCAGCCAAAGAAAGAAAGAGAGCAAGAATGTGTGTTTTTTTGTAACTATGTGTGTTTAAAATATAAATAGGACAAGATATACATGTACCAACTAGACACCTTCCTAAAAACAAGCCTCATTGTCCCCTCCTTGAGTTCAAAACCGGATATGGTATCCTAGGGGACTGAGCTTGCCTTCTTTTTGTGTCGGGTTCACTTAAAACTCAAAAACCTTGATCGTAAAATGTTTCCCGAAGTTACGTAGTATTTTTATTCACTTTAAAAATACTTTTCCCATAACTTAGAGTATTTACATGACACATTTCTCATTAAAACTTCCCAAAACTCATTTTGAACATTAACGGACGTGTCGGGACTCGTTTTCGGCATTTTATGCTATTTACGGGTCAAACCACTCGGAACATAATCAACATAATAATACCCTCTAAAAAGGATTATTATACACCATATAACCATAAAACACCTCAATCACATGAATTCACCACCGTCAATATGGTACTTGCTCTAACCTATAATGACAAAAATCAAATAGTCAAAGGACTAAATCAGAACATTCAAATCACAGAAAAGGGCAAGGGTCACATTCTACCCCCTTAAAAGAATTTCGACCTCAAAATTCAGCTACTACTAGTACTTAACAATTGTGGGTACTTAAGTCTCATTTGGTCTTCACGTTCCTACGTAAATTCAGGTCTACGTTTCGAATTCCACCAAACGTTGACGATGGTAATTCTACTCTGTTTAAGCTTCTTGAACTCTTTCTATAAGATTTCCACAGGTTCTTCCACAAAATTCAACTTAGCATCAACTCGGATCTCATCCAAAGGCACTTGTAGTGTTAGTTCAGCCAAACACTTCTTAAGGTTCGACACATGGAACGTGTCATGAACACCATTCAATTCCTTAGGTAAATCCAACCTATAGGCTACTAGACCGATCCTCTCAATGATCTCAAATGGTCCAACGAACCTAGGTGCTAATTTCTCCTTCTTCCCAAAGCGTACTACACCTTTCCAAGGAGACACTTTGAGCAAGATGTACTCACCTACACTGAACTCTAAGGGTTTCCTCTTCTTACCGGTATAACTTTTCTGATGATCACGCGCAGCCTTAAGTCTATCCTTAATCTGCGAGATCTTCTCAGTGGTCTCTTGTACTAATTCAGGTCCTATCAACTGAACCTCTCCAACCTCTGCCCACATAATCGGGGAACGACACTTTATACCGTATAAAGCCTCAAACGACGCATATCTCATACTAGAATGATAACTATTGTTATACGAAAACTCAACCAATGGAAGATGAACATCCCAACTTCCCTCGAAGTCAAGGACGTATGCTCTGAGCATGTCTTCTAAGGTCTGGATAGTACGCTCACTCTGACCGTTGATCTGAGGGTGGTAAGCCGTACTCATGTCTAACTTAGTTCCTAATGCCTCTTGCATTGTCTGCCAAAACCTTGATGTGAAACGACTATCACGATCTGATATGATCTAGATCGGTACACCGTGCCTAGCAACAATCTCATTCAAATATAGCCTAGCTAACCTATCCATCTTATAGTCCTCACGCATAGGTAGAAAATGAGTAGACTTAGTCAACCGATCCATAATGACCCAGATTGTGTCGTGCCCACTACTAGTCCTTGGTAACTTAGTTACAAAATCCATGGCTATCCTCTCCTATTTCTACTCTGGAATCCCAGGTTACTGCAGTAATCCAGACGGCCTTTGATGCTCAGCCTTAACCTTCAAACAAGTCAAACACCTACTAACAAAAACAGCAATATCCTTCTTCATTCCCAGCCACCAATACCTATCTCTAAGGTCATAATACATCTTATCAGCTCTTGGGTGTATATAGTTGATGAGGTTTCATTTTAAACACTTTTTCGGGGATGTTTAACCCCTAAAATAATGTGTTTATGCCCAAGATAGGTATGTAATCATTTCTTTTCAGGTATTTCACATTTGGAGGACATTTAGATGGATTACACATGACTTGGGCTCATTTGGAGAAGAAATGAACGAGATTATGAACTAACACCAAGACTCTTGAAGATTTGTGCTCACAGAGCCTGGAGACGGCGTCACAATCCATACACGACGCCATCACAACTCATCTAGTGATGGCGTCACATATTTCAAGATGGCGTCAGCCCACGCCGACTCAAACGCAGATCTAGAAGATTCATTTTACGACGGCGTCATGACTAAAACGCGACGCCGTCACGTCGATTTTCTTATTTATACAAACTAGAATTTAGGGTTTTTAGTGTGTAACTTTAGAATAAAAAGAGGGTACGAACCCTAGTTCGTTTAGCAGCTGTATGAGACGATTTTAGGGCCTAAAAACCCTATTGTAACTCTTCCAATTCATGTTTTAATAAAGTAAGGTTTACTTAATCATTCAATATGTCTATGTGTTGTTTGATTTATTGTTCTTTCTTTATTCTTAACATGCTCGGCTAAACCTATCATTATGGTGTTGCCTCTTATGATGGATGTGCACGTTAGGTCTTAGAAAACCAGCTTTTTTCAGTATCACTGTTGATATGTCTAAGGAAACATGAATGTGTAGAAAGGATACCATCGGGTAACAGTCTTCATACTACCTTCCCCCTAATATGGTTGATCCACTTTTAAGGTATTTTACATGCACTTAGTAAACTCCTAGGGGCCGTGTAATAGTCTTCATACTAACTTGCATGTGCGTTGCTCTAGCGGCATACTAAGTAGACGGCGGGTTCGTGTAATTCGTTCATGCTTTAGAAAATAATTACATAGATCATCACAAGTGTGACAAGGTAACAACATTAGGAGAAGCAATCTAGGGAGTAATACATGATTAAATAAGCACAATCTTTTATCTTATTGTTATCACCATTAGTTTAGATTAATATTTAGTTTAAATAGCTAAAACCAAACCACTCTCTCAATCATATGATTTTACCTGCTTTCGTAAAATATAAAAATACAAAAAGAATCTTCCCTCAACCTTTAGAATTCTGTTAGACCATGATCAAGCCTTCCCAACCTATTCCTCGAGTGAACGATAAACAACCCCGAGTCTTGCCCATACTACACTACAACGATTAGGTGCACTGCCTAGGGAGTTGTAAAACTTCTCGTGTAGAAGTCCTACGATGACCGCACATCAAGTTTTTGGCACCGCCGCCTGGGGAATAGTTAGGTTTTGATCATAGTTTAGCTTAGTTCTACATGCTTGAATCCTTTCAAGTAAGAATTTAATTCCCGCACATTAGCTTTCTTGTAGTCTATCTTTTCTTTGTGTGTTTGTTCATAATTTTCATTGACTATTCCATTCTTCATCATGGAGAACGCAAATCCACCACCTACTCGACCTATCCTACCAGTTGCGCTACATGCACGATTTAACCAAGAGCTCCAAGAGCTATAGAAAATTTTAGCCTTTATTGACTCTCGCCTGGAGAGTATTAAGCAATTCCTCAATCGCTTCGCCGACCAACCCAATGAGACCAATATTAATGACCCTGAGTTTGATGATGGATCGGTAGAAACACCTCTTGTCTCTCCCTTCCCTCACTCCGACAATGACTCGGATGATGAGGAAGTTCTTAATGAGTTAAATGAATATGAAAACACAGGAACACTACGCCGAGAAAGAATAATCAATAGTCTTGATGGGGATAACCTTGCATTTGAATGTATGATAGGATTTAGGAAATTCACCGCTTATCTTGACCCTTTTCTGCCAATGAACATTATCTCGCGCAAAGCTTATAATAAAATAATGGTAGATAGACTAGAAGGGACAAGAAAGAACCTAGTTGCCATTATTAGGGATGTCTACGTGTTTGTAGGAAGTTTTACCTATATCACGGACTTTGTTATGTTAGAAGACATAGGAGAATTTATCATGAGCGAAATGGCTGAAGTCTTGATGGGCAGACCCTTTAGAAAAATCACTAAGCTCAAATATGACATAGTAAAGGGATTAGTCTCATTTACCAAGATCTTTGACACATACACATATAGGATGCCACGTACAATACCTAGGCTCAAGAACTTCAACTGCAGTAAAGCCCCGCCATTGTTAGATTTTAGCCAGAGCGATTTGATGAATGGATTCAGGCACCTTTATGAAAAGAACAAATTTATGGACAAAAATTACTTAAACCTAGGACCTGAATACCAAGTGGATGAAAGTATGAAAGAGTGGCTCATTTATGGGCACGTGAGCGTCCACGAAACAACATAGTGATGTGTGACTTCGAGTCTAGCTACAAGACTCATTAATAAAGAAAAGCGCTTCTTGGGAGGCAACCTAATTTACTTTTCCCGCATATTAGGGGTGCCATGTGTGTTTTATTCTTTATAGTTTATTTTATTATGTTTGAATTATCTTGTAATCATGCTTTGTATTGTTTTTAACCTCGTCATAATTTCAATCAAAGGTATTTTGCAAACAATAAGTGTAGGGGAATTTATCCGGCTTTTGAGCAAATTCAAACATGTTAAATGAATTGTTCAGATTAATTCATGTCAGTATCGAGTCATATGATTGAAATGTTAAATCTCAGGTTTTGTACAGTTATTTATACAAGAAATAACTTATGGAATCAAGTGCAGGAAATTTTTCATCAAAAACAAAAATTTCATTTTCACATACTGTGGAGATGGCGTCACGATTAACACGCGACGTCGTCACCACGACACCTGTGACGGGGTCACACCAACCCCTACGGCGTCAAACGTCCAGGTCCAGAAAACTTAAAAGTTTTTAATTATTTTTTAAGATAAAACTTGTGCAACATTTAATATAGGTATTCTTCTGTATAAACCTGCAAAACCTGATAAGTTTAATAATTCTTTCATCCTATCTATCGAGTCGAACCCTAAATTCATATTGTATATTGGTAAATCGCACATTTTATGCTTGGTATAGTTTTCTCTATCTTTGATTACAGGTTATATTTGATGAGAAGAAGCTTGGAAGTTCTTAGGAAGTTTCATTAGATGATTCTCGGAGGACGATTTAACCAGTTATCGCATGTTTCTTCTCCATTATTGAGTAAACCAGGGAGTACTAGTTTATTTTACTTGTTTTCTCTTCCCTTTATCTGTTTTAACGGGCACTTCCAAAGAACATTGGGGACAATGTTCAAAATAAGTGTAGGAGGAAATAAGCCTTAGAAACTATTCTTTCATTTGTCATTTGCTTTGTCCTTAAAAAGATGGGTAATATATCGAAACATAGCATAAAAGGGTGATTTTTACCAAAATTTTAATTTTTTATGACACATACCAACGAAAATCGAGTATTATTAGCGTCCCATGGATAGGAATTTATATGACTAACACAATAACCCTTAAAATTCCACCCTAAAAATGTAAGGTTCACCCTTAGATCTTTAGGAATTCGGGTACCTGTCGTCGGTAACCCTAGATGATTTTATCTTTACCCGGTTTGAGTTAAAGAGTGAGCAGTCACATGTGTCTATTCCTTCATTACAGATGTGTACGTATAGTCTTCGTCGCCTTTTTTAGAATGTCTAGTGTTAGTAAAATTCATATGAGTGTACCGGTAGTATATTAAATTCTAGAACTTGTTTTTGTGATGTATCCCGAGACCGCATAGTAAGTATTAGGATTTTCTTGATAAGAGGCATTAGGAATAACCTATGTTTTAAACCTGTAATTGTTATGATGGCCACACGATCATATAACTATCCTACACCCTTGCCATGCACTCACCTTTAGTGCAGGATACCCTAGTACAACTCTTTGACCCTATCCTTTTTCACGGTTCTCGTAATTTTTTTGTTAATCCAGACTATTAATGAAGAGCATTGTCACCCTTAAACCAATCGTTACACCCAAAAATCCTTAGCCTACCTTATATGTACTCACCTTTAGTACATTATTATGTTTAACCTGAGTTAATTATTGAGTTCACGGCTGCTAAGTCTTTATCCTTGTAAATACAGTTTTGGGACGATTGGGATTCATGGTAGTATTTATTTCGCAGAATATTGGGGAAGAAAAGTTAAGTCAATGCCCCCATATGTTTGTCAAATGATATCCATGTTATTTTGATCCACCTCAAATCGGGTCATTAGTTAGATTGTAAATATCGAGCATGTAAAAGCTCAAGTCTAGGGGTACGTGTTATAAACCCCTATGTTGTATTATGTATTTTATAAAAAAATGAGAAAAGAAAAAGAAAGAGATTGATGTAGAGTTTGTATATCTTCATCCGAGTCTTGGATTAGCAACCAAACCAGTGTGTATTCGTAAAAGTAATTAGCTAACCCTTCCACTCCAAATTCACCCAAACTCACCACCCAAATGTATCCCATCCGTTTCTGTTTCCATTATATGTTATCTTACACCTACACCCCACAACCCTTTAAAATACCTCTTAGATAGTAATGAATAATACTTGCGCCTAGTGGTAGAGGTTTGATCCTTTACCAAGCCTATGGTAATTTATATGCTATGATAGGTAATGAGTGTGATTTTTTGTTTCCCTTATATGTTATAATTCGTTATACACCCGAGTGAAAGAGAGAATCCCAAACACTTATGTGAGGTGCTAGTATATATTTTTCGTGCTTTTAATTACGAGGTCTAGGAGGTTGTATTGTAGATTATGTTTAAAGAGTAGGTAAAATGACCCCTCATACAGTTATTGTCTAGATAGAAAAGCCCATTTTCTTAAGGACAAGCAAATCCCAAGTGTAGGGGTATTTGATGAGGTGTCATTTTATACACTTTTTCGGGGTCGTTTAACACTTTTCAGGGCGGCAGTTTAACCCCCATAATCTATTCTATTCTAAAAAAAAAAATTTTTTTTCTCTTACAAAAATTTCCTTTTAGGGGTCGTTTAACCCCCAAAATCGTGTGTTTATGCCCAAAATAGGTACTTAATCGTTCCTTTTCAGGTATTTCTCATTTGGAGGACATTTGGATGGATTACACATGACTTGGGCTCATTTGGAGAAGAAACAGACGAGATTACGAACCAACACCAAGACTCTTGAAGATTTGTGCTCATAGAGCCTGGAGACGGCGTCACAATCCATACACGACGCCGTCACAACTCATCTAGTGACGGCATCACATATTTCAAGACGGCGTCAGCCCGTGCCGAATCAAACGCAGATCTAGAAGATTCATTTTACGACGGCGTCACGACTAAAACGCGATACCGTTGCATCGATTTTCTTATATATACAAACCTGAATTTAGTATTTTGAGTGTGTAACTTTAGAATAAAAAGATGGTACGAACCCTATTTTGTTTAGCAGCTATAGGAGACGATTTTAGGGCCTAAAACCCTATTGTAACTCTTCCAATTCATGTTGTAATCAAGTAAGGTTTACTTAATCAATCAATATGTCTATGTGTTGTTTGATTTATTGTTCTTGCTTTATTCTTAACATGCTCGGCTAAACCTATCATTGTGTTTATTTATGATTATATGAAACCTAGAATGTAGATCTTAGTGATGTTGCCTCTTATGATGGATGTGCACGTTAGGCCTTAGAAAACCAGCTTTTTTCTGTATCGCTGTTGATATGTCTAGGAAAACGTGAGTGTGTTGAAAGGATACCATCGAGTATCAGTCTTCATACTACCTTGCCCCTAATATGGTTGATCCACTTTTAATGTATTTTACATACACTTAGTAAACTCCTAAGGGCCGTGTAATAGTCTTCATACTACCTTGCTTGTGCGTTGCTCTAGCGGCATACTAAGTAGACGGCGGGTTCGTGTAATTCGTTCATGCTTTAGGAAATAGTTACACAGATCATCACAAGTGTGACAAGGCAACAACATTAGAAGAAGCAATCTAGGGAGTAATACATGATTAAATAGACACAATCTTTTATCTTATTGTTATCACCGTTAGTTTAGATTAATATTTAGTTTGAATAGCTAAAACCAAACCACTCTCTCTAATATATGATTTTATCTGCTTTCATAAAATACAAAAATACAAAAAGAATCTTCCTTCAACCCTTAGAATTATGTTAGACCGTGATCAAGCCTTCCCAACCTATTCCTCGAGTGAACGATAAACAACCCCGAGTCTTGCCTATACTACACTACAACGATTAGGTGCACTGCCTAGGGAGTTGTAAAACTTCTCGTGTAGAAGTCCTACGAAGACCGCACATCAAGAGTACTTTGACTTATAGGCTTCATCCATTGTCAGGGTTCTTACATCACCCTTCAAAGGAACCATATTCAATCTAGGTAGTACAACGCTCCATCACTCCTACGCTCTATCATCTCATTTAGCCCTCTCTGCAATCCTGCAGACTTATCAGATGCCTCCTTCTGAGCCACCAGTATCATATCCTTGATACTCAACTGAAGGGTCATATTCATAGCTCGAACTCTCTTAGGTTCCACTCTCTCTTTCCTACTCAATGCATCAGCTACTACGTTCCCCTTACCAGGGTGTTAGCGAATTTCGCAGTCATGATCACTAAAAAGCTCTATCCAGCGACGCTGTCACATGTTCAATTCCATTTAACTAAAGATATGCTAAAGACTCTTATGATCCATATATATGATACTCTTTGTCCCATACAGATAATGTCTCTAGATCTTAAGGGCAAACACAACCGCACTGATGTGTTTCAAAAGCTTTAAATTTATAATGACTGAAAATACCAATTTTATTATAGGGAAACACATGGGTAAAAGTATAACCCACGTATGCAGTATAATCTTTTTTAGGTAAGACCAGGTCGTCTACAGGGATTTGAGTAGTGTTTAAATAACCAGAAAGAAAATAGACTTTAACAATTTTAAAAATAACTTCTGTTTTACAAATGATAATAAAGATGACGACTCAGATAGTTAAAAATAATTCATAAGTGTTGGAAATAATTAAGACCTCGAAGATGGAACCTTTAACTTATAAAAAGGATTTCTCGTCAGAAAATGTTTTCACAAATTAACTTGATTAACTCAAGACTTATATTTAGTTAACTAGACCAAATGTGTCACTCAAACAATCTAGTTGCTAATATATCAAAGCTTATTCTGTTTATCAGTTTATGAAAGTGAATTTCTTGACATAGACGTTAAAGACCATAGATAAATCTTTAAAACCACATAGATCATAACGGGTCTTTCGACCTATACCGATATGATTATATAATCTAAGATTGATAGGCAAAACCAACAAGTAAGATATAATAGGGTTGCAACATAAGCTTGAGATTAAAGAGATCAAGATCGTACCAAACACTTATTCATTATCATAACATCACCGAGTATTCATGAGAGATTTAGACTCTCATGGCTAAGGAGTTCATAACATAACTTGATTCGATAACAAACTTTATTCTTTTACTAAACTAGTATGATGGTCTTCGTCGTTCTTGATGATTTGATCTTGATTCTTCAGAGGATATGGTGTTTATGCTTGGAGAATGATTGAATGATGATTTTGTGTGTGTGGGATGAGGGGATTGATACTTAGTTGTTTGTAAGTATGATATGAGTGTGTTGAGAATGAAAATTCGTCCTCTATTTATAGGCCGAGTGAGGGGTGAAAGTGCGGCGCACAAACTAAATTGTGCGGCATACTTAGTGATTAAATGCAAAGGGAATTAGATGTTTATTGAAGAAGTGCGGCGCACAACATTGTGTGACATACTTGGGGTATTAACGCAGTAGTATTTATGTCTTCATTTATTCTTCAACGTCAGATGGGAAGTGCGACGCACAAAATACTTTGTGTGGCGTACTTATGGAGTTAATGCTGAATTTGACTAAGTCTTTTAATGCCTTTGACTTGAGGATAAGTACGGCTCACATAGGTAAGTGCGGCACACATTTGCACTTCAGGCTTGATTCTTCATCTTTTCTTGTATGTTGTGTTCCTTAGAGTATAAGTACATGATCTTTGTTGTGTTTGACCTCGAGATATCTTCAAGTGAACCTACAAGCAATTTAAGCTAATAAGTATCGAAAGTTCACGAGAAATGATAAAATATATATAAATAACGCCACCAAAAACATGTATAATTTGGGCGTTATCAAATCCCTCCACACTTAGCTGTTGCTTGCCCTCAAGCAATTAAAGCGAGAAAATAAGATCATTTATTATAACGTGGAGAAAATTTGGATTTTACAAGTATTTGCATATTATTTAACTTTTCAAGAATTGACATATGACTAAGCACCTCACATAGGGAATGTGTTTGATTTATAGAATTCACTTAGTTCACTCAGATAGGGTTTTATATTTATGAAGACACTCAATTGCACAGACATAATCTAGGCAGCTACCATAAGCTTGTACTTGACACATAAACCTGACCGAAAGGAGGAATTTGATACTGGCAAAGGATAATAGCATATACAGATCTTCATGTGCTAAAACTTAAGCCTTTATTTCTTTAAACTACTATATATAACATTTTTTTTACCATAACTAAGGCTTGGCACATAACTTCATCTTTCAACATTGACTTTTACTTAGGTATTTCAGCAACTTAGCACTGATGGGAGTGCTTGCGAGAACAGGGACTTGAGGAATTCATAACATGTGATTTATCAGGCTTTGGTCTAGTAAATGATGATCAAGCATAAGTTTTAGAGCTTCTAAATCACCGGTATAACACCTCGTATTTTAGGTCATTGTATGACATTATGAAATTCATAATTTATTGTTAGGGTTTTACGCGTTTGCTCTTAGGTCATTTTTACGAAAAGTATATTTATAAACGTTTTCACTTTATAAATATTATTTTACTAAAACGATTAGTCGGTGATTATGCTATATAGAATATTGAGTGGTTATCAAAGTGCTATATTACTAGGGAGTTTCATAATGAGGCCTCTTCGGATGGCGTATCGATGAGTTGTTGGATTTACGATTTAAAGTGTCCTAAACTCCTCGTACGTCATGTCATGACCTCTTTATTTATGATAGCCCGAACGATAGTATGATGTAACAACTATAAGATTATATTCGATGTTAATTAAAGTACTCAGTACTTATACAGCCTTAATTTAAATAGGTTGCATTTATCGTCTTGTGTGACGTTTTATCTGAGATTAATTGAGCTATCTGTACTCAAGGTGAGTTCATAGCCCCACTTTTACAGTTTTACTGATTTGATATTATTTGGGGTGGAAACATGCTTGTTTTATAAATTGGACGCAAGTGTTGAAAGTATATTGATTATGTGTTGCCTAAGTAGCGATAACCCTCCTGAGCCCATTATTCATGAACTGTTAATTGCATAGATGTAGTTGTGAATTACATTATGTGAGCGCGAATGATATAAATAGATCTATTGGGATTAACCTCCCCGTTTGGGTGATTAGCTATCACTAGGAACGAACGTTGACCATGTCGGACTTGGATGTTGCGGGTTACAACATCTGTACGGGCAAATAACTGCTATAAATAGCAAATATAGGTTGAGCTTCGGTGTCATGAGCTTAGTGCAACAATAATCTGGTTTTGTGATTGTTGGCATCTGTTGTAACATCACGGGAAAATCTTGCGGTCCTGCATAATTTAAATACATAAACCTATGAAATCACCAACAATTTTGTTGACGTTTTAAGCAATGTTTTCAGGAGGTCATTAGGCACGAGATGCCAGGGATGCTTTGGATTATGTTTTGCATTGTACTGTTAAAGACTTATGTGCATAATGTTTTGGGGAAATCTATGTTGTCTTTTGTAATATGAAACAAAGAACAAGTAAAGCTATAAGCTTTTGTAATATGTCTCTTATTTAAATCCAATGTATCCATCTAAACGACTTTTGTGTCGTTCTTATATATATCTTGTGTTGTTGATCTCAAAGTAACATGCCCCGGATCCATATTCCGCTGCGACCCATTTTGGGGGTGTTACAACCGGCTCACTCAAATATAATTATCAACCAATACCACTGTTCTAGAAAAGGAGACAAATTACAAATATACAGCCGTAACGACGGATGAGACCCTTGCAACTGCATTCAAACCTTAACTCGAACAAGCTAAAGGAATCAGTTATCTTCGGTACCAAAGGTGGGTACCCGAATATTCTAAAGGCTTATAATTCTCACAATTTAATGGACTGGGTTGTGCTAGCAATAATGACAATCCGGTTGGATTTGCCTTACTAAGAGCATTTTTTTAATTTTTGAAAGCATATATGTATTAAGATTTTGAAAGTATTAGTTGGAAAATTTTGGCAGGGCAAACATGGAGGGATATGATTAATCTTTCCTATTTGGCTCCCCTCCACACTTAACTTGAACATTGCCCTCAATGTGATAACTGATAATAGAGATAAAATAGTGAAAATTAAGGGAAAACGGTACTTCCCGGGTCATAGAGAGTTGTATAGCTGCGAGAGAGCTATTATTGAGCATACTTCATAATTTTCCAAAATTTTAAGCTATATTACCTGCATAAATGTAAACACACAAAAGCACACAAAAAGAAAATATTTTTGTTGTTTTTTTTAGAAAATAAATAAAGGATATGAATGGAAGAATGGAGGAGGGACTCCTCCACACTTAAGTGAAGCACGGGTTGCCTCCCGACAAGCGCTTAATTTTTAAGAGAGTCGTTAGCTAGACTCGAACTTGGTGAGTCATTCTTTGGGAAAGAAGGGAGTTACTGCTTCCCTTTGGTCATTATAATCTTCTTCTTCATGATATAGTTTGATTCGATGACCATTAACAATGAATGTTTTTCCATCTTTTCCATATAGTCCACATATCCGGAAGGATATTGGTGTTTTACTACGTATGGTCCTAGCCAGCGTGATTTGAGTTTTGGCTTTTTGAATTTATACTTTAAGTGAAAGAGCATAACCTTATTTTCGTGTTTTAATTCTTTTCTCATCCTTAGTTTTTTTATCGTGACAGACTTTGGTTCTTGCTTTGTATAGACGAGAGCTTTTATAGGCTTGGTGTCTAAGTTCGTCGAGTTTATGTAACTGAAACATTCTTTTCTCACCAGCAGTGATGAGATCACGGTTGCAATTCTTCAAGGCCTAGTATGCACGGTGTTCAATTTCAAATGGTAAATGGCAATTTTTTCCATATATTAGTTTATAGGGTGTGGTATCGGTAGGTGTTTTGTAAGCAGTGCAAAAAGCCCACAGAGGGTCATCAAGTTTTCTTGACCAAATAACAGGATTGTCTTTAACAGTCTTTTCAAGAATTCTTTTAAGAGCTCTGCTCGTGTTTTCAACTTGACCACTAGTTTGAGGGTGATATGATGTAGAGAAACGATGGTTTACTCCATATCTTTTCATTGTCTTTTCCATTATTTTGTTGCAGAAGTGAGTACCTCGGTCGCTGATTAGGGCTTTAGGCATTTCGAAATGGCAGAATAGCTTCTTCAAGAAAGCGATAACCACTCAGGCATCATTGGTTGGTAAAGCTTGAGCTTCGGCCCATTTAAATACGTAATCAACATCAACAAGAATGTATTCAAATTTATGTGATTTTGGGAATGGTCCCATAAAATTGATACCCCATACATAAAAAATATCACATACATGAATGTTGGTTAAGGGCATCTCATCTGCGAACCATGAATGTTGCGAACCATGAATGTTGGTTAAGGGCATCTCATCATGTCATCACTTATTTCTTCATTTTCAATCCGGGACAAGTAGTCGGCAATGACATTTTCTGAACCTTTTCTATCCTTGATTTCTATATCAAATTCTTGTAAGAGTAGTATCCAACGAATAAGGCGTGCTTTTTGCGTCTTGTTTTTTAAACAGATGTTTAAGAGCTGAGTGATTAGTGTGAACAATAGTTTTTGATAGAATAAGATAAGATCTAAATTTGTCGAATGCAAAAACTACAACCATAAGTTCTTTTTTGGTTATGGTGTATTTTTGTTGAGCTGGATAAAGAGTTTTGCTTGCGAAATAGATCGGGTGAAAGTTTTTACCATCTTTTTGACCTAAGATAGCTCCAACTGCGAAATCACTTGCATCATACATAAGTTCAAACAGAAGATTCCAGTTTGGGCTTACGATCACAAGAGCACATGTGAGTTTCACTTTTAGTAATTCGAATGATTTTTGACATTCATCTTCGAATTCAAATGGAGCATCTTTTTCAAGCAGCTTAGTTAGAGGTCGGGCAATTTTCCAGAAATCTTTAATGAAACATCAGTAAAAACCGGCATGTCCTAGAAGGCTTCTAATACCTTTGATATTAGTAGGGGTGGAAGTTTTGAGATTATGTCAATTTTTGCTTTGTCGACTTCAAGTCCTGCACCAGACACCTTGCGTCCAAGCATAATTCTTTCTTTGACCATGAAGTGACTTTTTTCCAAATTAAGGACAAGATGAGCATCTTTGCAACGCTGGAGCATTTTATCAAGGTTGGTTAGGCATTTGTCGAAAGAGTCTCCAAAGCCGGAAAAATCGTCCATGAATAATTTGACGGATTCTTCGATCATGCCGTGAAAGATTTCCAACATGCATCTTTAGAATGTAGATGGGGCATTGCATAGCCCGAAAGGCATTCACCTATAAGCGTATGTTCCAAAAAGACATGTGAATGTTGTTTTTTCTTGGTCCATAGGATCGATAGGAATTTGAAAATATCCAGAAAAACCATCAAAGAAACAAAATTATTTATTTCCTGCGAGTCTTTCTAACATTTGATCCATAAACGGTAAAGGAAAGTGATCTTTTGCGGTTGCTTCATTAAGCTTACGATAATCGATGCATACTCGCCAACCCGTAATGGTTCTTGTTGGAACGAGTTCATCATTTTCGATGGTGACAACTGTAATACCACCTTTCTTTAGTACACAATGAATAGGACTAACCCAAGGACTATCGGCAATCGGATAAATAATACCGGTATCCAAGAGTTTCACGATTTCTTTCTTAACAACTTCTTGCATGCTTGGATTTAACCTTCTTTGTTTTTGGATAACTGGTTTCTTGTCATCCAGGAGTAGTATCTTGTGTTTACAGAATGATGGGCAGATACCAGGAATGTTTGTTGTTTTCCAGGCAAAGGCTTCTTTATGTTTTTTAAGGACAGATACAAGTTTGCTTTTGTTTTGAGCAAAGAGTTTAGATGATATGATTACAGAAAGAAAAGATGGTTCTTCCAAGAATACATATTCCAAATTATCAGGAAGAGGTTTGAGTTCAAGATCCGTAAGAGGTTCTTCGAGAGATGTTTTGATTTTATAATCAGTGTTGATGATGGTTTTCTCGAATGGTGGTTTTCTGTATCGGATTCACAGTCAGAATTTTCATCGGTAGTCATTGCCATAAATTCATAGAATTCAGAAAAATTTTCTTCTTCAAGTAGGGTTCCTTCGATGGAATGAGGGATTTTGCTTCCTTCATCTAGAAGAGCATCAAAATCTTCTTCTAAGATTTCATCGATGACTGATGACATCAAATAACGTCTATTTTATAGCATCATTTATCCTATGTTATTAACCCATTTTGTATAGTTATTGCAAAGAATTGTTACTTAATCGTTTATATTTGAGAATTGCGGTAATTAAGGAGTAATTGGTGAAAGATAGCAAAAGGCGCGCATTCTGGAGCTTTACTAAAGATATTTTCAAGATTACTATTCTGAAGACCAATACGCCGTATCCAAAGGACTTAATACGCCGTATTCAAGATATGGAATCAATATAATATGCTGGAAGATATCAAGCGTGGTCCCTACTCCAAGAAATCCCCAATATGCCATATCTAACACTTGGATACGCCGTATTTAACCGACTTCCAGACTTTATAAATAGAAAACTCAAAAATGAGTTTTAAGTGTGCTAAATCGTATTCTCGATACCTAAACTACAAAAGTCAATTTC